>CM042329.1:29885338-29907838 GCA_023566125.1 Zingel zingel | reverse complement strand
TCTGTTCTCTGTAGCTTTAACATTGAGACGCTGCCTCCCTCCCTCATCTCTGGCGTTTCCAAATTTGTCCTTTCACCAGAGTTTACACCAAGGCCTTCATTATCTCTCTCTATTCCCCCCTCTCTCACACACACACTCTTAAAATATGCAGACTGGAGGGATTCCTAAAACTTGCAAAAGCATCACCCAATGGCTTTGAGCAAGAGGCGAGGACAGGCAACGTGATTCGGTTGAAATAAACTGGAAGAAAACTTTAGGATGTTCACACAGTCTCACACCTGCACTAATGCATCTACTCGGTGCAGGTTTTGACCACTTTGAGCTAACACTATGACTAATATTAGTCCTATGCTTTGCCAGAGAAATGTTTTAAACTTCTTTCACCTGCTAAGAGAAAAAAACACTGGTTTTACACATGTAGTCAGTGTAAAACCACCTTCACACTGAAATATATTCGTTTAAATATTCGTTTAAATGTTGTTTCAACAACGATATATGTGACCTAGACCTAAAAAAACTTGAAAAAAAAATGTTCTTCTTCTCCCAAAGGAATTACACACGTAAAAAGATGTGTTACCTTGCTTCTATAGTTATTGTTCCTTTATTTTAATAGATGGAAACACACCTGTTAATGCATCTTAACTGGATAGTGTTTTAATCTCAACAACAGGACAATACAAATATAAATGCTGTCTAAAAGCTTTCTCTACACTCACAGGAATAACATTCTGGTGGGAAGAAATACTGAATCTTTGTTTAAAATCCCGGCCCCTTTTACTTACTATTGCTACTGTACTCCCGTCAAGCTTTCCAATCTATCACATGTGCAGATGATAATCGTGGCAGATTTACTGCTCAATGTTTGAGGTAATTTTGGAAACAATGGGCCGTGCCGTCAGACAGAAGTAGACAAAGGCACTTTTTAGTCTGCAACAGTCAGTTTTGTCGGCTGAAATGGCGACTGTAACAGCTGCGGTGGCTTATTAGGAGCTAGTTTCTATTTAGTCATGAACAATTTGAAGTTTTTTTTCCATAGGTTAGAGCAGTGGTTCCCAAAGTGGGTTCCGGGGACGCCCAGGGGTCCTTCAGGGAGTTCCAGGAGGTCCACCCAGCAAAAAATAACTGTTATTTTCACTATTATTCCATCCATAAGTAACACAATGACATAATGTAGGACTATTTTGTTCATGAGCCCAGTTCAGACCAAAGATTTGCGACGAGACAAAACCATTTTAGAACGTCGCAAAGAAACGTCACAGCGGTCTGAACCGGCCCGTCACAGCGGTCTGAACCGCCCCGTCTCAGCGGTCTGAACCGCCCCGTCTCAGCTTGACTCAAACCAGCTGACGGCCAGAGGCTGGTTTTAGAACGTAAGGGACGTCACCTGCAACCAACAGCCAATAGGGAAGTCATCTTGTAAAGTCAGCTACAATAAAATGATCCATAATCCTTTTTTATTAAATGTTACAAACAGTTAACGGTAGGGATCGACCGATACTGGTTTTTCAAGGCCTAAACCGATACCGATTATTAGTAGTAGCACACTGGTTCCAAATATTGATAACCGATACATAGAACTGATATGTATTTACAGTGAAAATTTCAATCTTGAAATCAAAATTAAGATTTTGAAATTCTCCAAAACAACACTTTGTTTAAATGCTTTAAGCAACTATTTAATAAATGAAAAACTTTCAACATAATACCCAGAAAGAGATAGTCAGATAGTGTTGTGGGCGGGACTCAGAAGCAGAGGGACAGACACAGAGCTGGAGCCGAGCTAATGTAGCACACTTTTTAATTCATTAACTTTATCGGTTACCAGGCAAATAAAACGCAGATACAGATGATCTGCAATGCCAAAAAATGGCCTGATAATCGTGTGCCTGCATGCACATACGGTCGAGCGAGCCAGAGAGTGACTGAAGAGAGGGAGCGCCTAGGAAGCACTATCACTAACGTTATCCACGTTCATATTTAGACGCAACAAATGATATATTCAGTTACAAAAAGCCTGGAAGTCGGAAGTTAGGACGGAAGTACAAAGTATCGCTGCTATGGAGTTAGTCTTTATCTCGACGTTCCACTTCCGGGATTGCTCCATTGCCGACGGAAATACCGCCGGATTTCACTCATTTAGGACCGATATCCATTGACTTCCTTTGTGTTGTAATTTTAAACTCTGGTAGTTTTATGAAGACTCTGGTTAACTGCTCCTCAGATCTCTGCAGGGTAAATCCAGACAGCTAGCTAGACTATCTGTCCAATCTGAGTTTTCTGTTGCACGACTAAAACAACTTTTGAACGTACACGTTCCACCAAAACAAGTTCCTTCCAGAGACTATTTTGCAGAGGCACCGTGGCTCTGCCCGGTGCTTAGCTCCGCCCATGACGACTGTGATTGGTTTAAAGAAATGCTAATAAACCAGAGCACATTTCCCCCCCATCTCATGACCTCCGAATACTCTCCCACCCCTCCTGTATTAAATTTCTCAATGTAATAGTTTTTCATTTTTCAAAACCAAAATTTAAAATATTCACCAACAGCTATCCACTTCACATAATACGGACAACAGCGTACTTCATTCACCTACCTCTGCCCCCCCACTCCCAACGGTCATTGAAATATCTGATCTTGTCCGAAAATCAAAATCATCCACCTGCCAGCTTGAACCCCCCTCCCCACCCACCTAGTCAAAACCTGTCTACCCTCCCGCTACTCTTTCATAACTAACATCATCCACTCCTCGCTTATTTCTGCACTTTGCCTCCTCTATCAAAACTGCTGCCATCACCCCTGTACTTCAGAAACCTGGTGCAAATCCCAACGACCTAAATCATTTTAGACCAATCTCCAATTTGCCATTTATCAAAAAGAATTAAAAAAAATTAAATAATCGGTAACACTTTACTTGAAGGTATTGACATAATCATGACATGACACTGTTAAGTGTCATTAGGTTTTTGTCATGACAAGTTGACATTAATCAGAGTGACATTACCAGAAGTTGCCTTGGCCATGACAAGTAGAGATTAAATTAGTTTGGGATGTCTTTGTCATGACAACTTGACATAATGTCATCCTGGTTAATGTCAAGTTGTCATTACAAAGACATCCCAAACTAATTTAATCTCAATTTATCATGACCAAGACAACTTCTGGTAATGTCACTTTGATTAATGTCAAGTTGTCATAATCAAGACAAACAATGTCAACTTGTCAGAAGAAAAACCGAATGACCCTTAATGACAGAAGTGATAAACGTTTATGACTTGTTTATAACGTTTATGACAGTGTCATGTCACGATTATGTCGATACCTTCAAGTAATGTGTTACCAAAAAAATCTTAGAAAAAACTGTTGCTGCACAGGCAGACAGCGGCCCTTGGGACAAAATCTTATCAAATGGGGGTCCATGGTCTAATTCGTGTCAGTTTAGGAATCCTTGACGTGAAAACCACTGGGTTAGAGTGCAGGACGAATCACTTTCCACACACAGCAGAGCTCCGTTTGTTATTTACTTATGTGAGATAAATGAGTTTTCTGGAGCAAACTACACATTTGGCCTCAGCCATCCCCGGTTTTGGCTCATCGCCTCTTTTATCTCGGAAAAATAAAGATTAATTTCTTGAGGTCTGTTGCGCTCCGAGAGCTGAACAACTTCTCTACTCGCAGTTTAGATCATGGCATGTTTAATTAAGTGTGCCGCTGACAGATGGCGACGCGATTAACTCGGAAACAATCAAGCTGCAGACTGTTAAAAGCAAGATTTAAATTGTACATGGTCCTTTGAGCTTTGGGGACAGTGAAATCCTGACACTTAAATTAAGAGTCCAGGATTTTAGAAATACCGAAGGTCAAAGTCCCTCCGTTTCCCCAAAAACCAGAAAGACTTTTTCGAATATCTGTAATCAGTCAAATATTTTGGATTTCATTTTATAGTTTTAGCAGGTTATTATACTATTGTTATATTTTCTGCAAGTTTCATATAAACAGACTAGAGTTCAGGCGATCAGTCAACTATGTTCATAATCAGTTGATTGATTTGCTGCTGTTCTTTATCATACGTGATAGAAGATTTAATATTTTTGTGCTTTGGTCAGTTGATCCAACAAAACAAGCAATTTAAAAACATCAATTGTGAGGTGCATCGTCACTATTTATAGACTTTTTATGGACCAAACGATTACTTGATTAAAGGGATAGTTCGGATCTTTTATATCCAAACAATCCGAAATGTCCAAACTATCCCTTTAGTCAGAAAATAATCAGAATATTAGTTGATAATAAAAATTATCTTTAGTTGCACCTGTTGCTTCAAGGAAATTTCGGTAGAAGTTGTCTTAGTCTGTTTATGTTGCTTGTATTTATTGCTGTACCTTAGGGCTGTGCAAATCGAATTTTGATCGCAATTTTGATTTCAGAATTGAATGGACAATCAAGAAAACAATGTCATCAAGAAAAAAGATTATTTTGCACATGAAGTTTTGCAAGTAAACTCTTTGGCCCGAGGGCTAAACTCACTTAGCCAACATCTGAATATATTTTTTACATTATTTTTTTTAAGGGGAATTCAAACAGTTCAACGGGGAAAGTATTAGGGGTGGGAATCACCGGAGGCCTCACGATACGATATCATCACGATACGATATTATTGCGATTTTAAACATATTGCAATATTCTGCGATTTATTGCAATTTTTTTTTTCCAACTAGAAATTTTTTCAAATTTCAAATGATGTCCCCAAAAGGAAACTTTGTCAACATCTGTTTTATCTAAAAAGATACATTTCTCTGTTTGTTCATCTTACTTCAATTTTATTGCTGCAAAATGGGATTGTCAAGCAGAAAAACTGACCAACACATATATAATAATAGATCAATACTTGGCGTCCGTATCAATACAGTATTGCCAAAGAAAATATCGCGATACTATGCTGTATTGGTTTTTTCCCCCCCACCCCTAAAAAGTATTTAGGGAAATTTCACAGTTCAAGGTGTTTTTGCTGTTGATTTGTTTAACTGTTTAACTGTTTAAGTTCAATAAATGCAACATCTTTCCAAAAGACAATGAGTACTCGTGTTAAATAATCGCAATTTCAATATTGACCAAAATAATTGTGATTATAATTTTTTTTTTTTTTTTTTTTTAAATAATCGAGCAGCCCTACACTGTAACAATGTTCTTCTTGGTCAGGTCTCTCTTGAAAAAGAGATTTTAATCTCAACAAGACTTTTATCTCGTTAAATAAAAGGACAATAAAAACACAAATGCTGTTTCCAAGCTTTCCCCACGCTGACAAGAATGAAATTCTGAATCTCTGCGCACACATTCACAGAGAAAACATTCCAGCCCAGAGAAATAATACCACGTCCTCGGTGTCCTCAGCGGTGGCTTCAGCCCCGAGGAGTTCTGTGACACAGTAATGCTCATCTCACCGAGCAAATTTCCACAACTCACAGTCCTCTTACAGTGGCCATTTTTCAGCTGTTCTCTCCAGCATGCCATAGTTTTTTTAAGTGTCACGCTGTTATGAAACGCTTGTTCACATATGACAAATGTGATATAAAGCAGAGCTTGTTAAACATGTTACCAGGGCGCCGTTTGCTGGAAAAAACAAAGAAATCCGCATACAGTATTATGTGTGTGAAACTAAGATATAAATCTCTAAGCTTATTACTGTTGAACTAGAACCATAGGCGTAGATTTCGGGGGGGGCGGGGGGGGTGGGATGCAGGGTATTTGTGTGTCTCCCTCACAATATTTAGAAGACGTAGATTTGTTCCCCTTAAAATAATATATCAAGACAACAAACTCCCCAAAACAGGTAAAAATAACCGTTCAGGGGGTTAAAAACATGTACGTCAAAAAAGAATTGTGTCTACTTTGCAACATTGGGGGTTAAAGAACACAGGAGCGTGAAAACTAAACTAAATATAGATTTAAACTTAGGAGCCCATGGCTGTAACAAGGTCTCATTCTCTAACAGATTTGTTGTACATGTACAGGATTCCTAAAAAAAGAAAACATCTGGAAACACGTGTGATGTTTTGAATATGCAGAAAGTTTTCAACAATACAGGAGAATAATTATTTCCTTTGCATAAAGACATTTGCATCATAAATTGTTGCATAGTAAAATGCACCAGAATGCAGGAGACGACCCTGCGCCGTTATTATGTGTCTCCCCCCAATGTTGAAACAAAACCTACGCTCTTGATTAGAACACAGTTAATAGAGCGCAAGAAGAGATACGACTGAGGAGGAGTTCAGTGAGGACTTGTGCAATCACACAGTTTACGTTATAGAGTAGGTTGTATACACTGTTGTGTGACAATGTTCTCTACACAGAGGCCTGAACACACTGGGAGCTCTCGGCGCGGTTGCACCTGTGCACAAACTGCTCAAATGGTTTGTTTGAAAGTACAGAGGATATGTTTGTGTATGTGTGGGCCAGAGTGATAGATAATCAGTGAAGTTTTATCTATTGCATGTTTGACGAATCAAATGAGGATTTATTTTACCTTAAAGCTTCTTTAATGGGGTTTTTTCTGGCCACTTGGAGAAAGCAGAAACTGTCTGCAAACAAACAACTTACATAGTAAATATCACAGACTGGATATAAAGATGGGCGACGAGTCTCCACTTCCTCCCACTGTACTAAGTAAAGCCAGTTGTGGCAAGAAGGGATACAGCTACGGCCAGAAGTTGTGCAAAATTACAAAAGAATTCGCAAAATCTAATTTAAAATAATTCATGTTTAATGTTAATACTTTCACCCAGGAAATGCATGTTAGTTCCTTTACATAAATAAAGACATTCGCACCATAAATTGTTGCAAAAAAACTCACCAGAATGCAGAAAATGAAGTGTTTGATATGCTAAAAATTTCCATTTTGCTCAAAAGTGGAGATCTCAATCCCCCCAATGTTGAACCCAAAGTTACGCCCTTGATTTGACGTGTAAATTTCTTAGTTTGGCCCATGTCCCATCCGCTAGCATGGAGGGGACGGGGTTTATGACCTCTACTGCATCCAGCCACCAGGCGATCCAGATGTTTTGGCTTGGAGCAACATTAGCATCCATTTGGATCCACTTTTTACTTTCTCATAGCTCTGTTTTTGTTCTCCACCAGCTCCTGAGGGAAATATCTGTGTCTTTAGCTGCTAAATGCTCCACTATGTTCACCAGCTAGTCTCTGACTGTGTCTGTCTGCTGCTGGACACAGGTAGCACAAAGTGGGTTTTGGGAGCTTTATCGCTGAAAACAGCTGCCTGCTGCTGCCAAAAAAAACACAAAGTGATGCAAAACTGTAAAGCAAAAAAGCAAAGGTTTGTGGCCGTAAAACCAAACACACCACACCACACATTGTAAAGCCGAGGAACGGCAGAATGGGGTGTTAAGTCACTGTGGGTGCAACACCTTTCACAGCAGTCTTTTGATCCATTGTTTATGTAAAAAGATTTGTTATAGCTGCTTAAAAGCTTCTTCTCTTTATTACAGAGCCTCAGAAGATTGCAGGAATACTTTTACAACCGGTTTATGGAATATTCATTGGCAACAATTTTAATAATTGTTTTTTTGTTTTAGTCATTTAATCAAGCAAACATGCCACATATATTGGCTAGTTCCAGCTTTGATGGCTTGCTGCTTTTCTGTGTTGAATATCACTGATATATTGAGTTTGAGGTTTCAATTGTTGGTCAGACGAAGACATCACCTTGAGCTCTCACAACTCACGGTAGGTATTTGTTTCCTTATTTATTTACATTTTATAAGTTAAACGATAATTCCATGAGTCAAAAAAGTTCAATCAATACTTAAAATAATCACTAGTTTCAGCACTACACAAATGCATGCTAAAGTTTTTCCATTTCATCTTAAATTTATCCAGTATGGTCTCTTGAGATTTATTTTAAAAGACAGTAATGGCCAAAATGGCAGCACAGGGTAAACAAGTGCACATTTAACCCTTGTGTTGTCTTCGTTTCAACCTTGAAAAAAACACTTCTTTTTTTTCTGACATTTGTGACGCCTTTTTTTCACAATTTGTTTTTTCCAACGTTTTAAATTTAAAAAATTTTCTTCTACACATTTTCAGCGCTTATTTCTACGTCTAATATTTTCTGTTATAAAACAAAAATTTAAAACGGGCCAATGTGACCCGAAGTCAACACAAGGGTTAAAGATGGAAGATGAGTAAGGAAAGGAGGGGGAAACATGCAATGTGTTAAAACGTTAAAAAAGAATACATTGTTTTTCTATTCTGGGAATTAAAACTGTATATTTTGTGTGGACATTGCAGTCTGAAAAATGTCCTCACGTTGATTCAAAGTGTGAACTGCAGGAGAAAGTATAAATTAAACCCCACAAGAGGCTTTGAACTGCTGTGTGTGCAGCCTATTTCATCTGGATGTGATTCGTTGCGTCACCTGTCTGCGTTTGATATTCCTGTAGCAGCTAATTAAAGGTGCTCACACACACACACACACACACACACACACACACACACACACACACACACACACACACACACACACACACACACACACACACACACACACACACACACACACACACACACACACACACACACACACACACACACACACACACACACACACACACACAGTTGACAGTAGCACTAAGTCACTCAGCAGGGCATTTCCACTGACAGTTTCTTATTAGAAGTGTCACCACTGATGTATGCAGCAGTGGAACGAGTAGTACTCAAGTAAAAGAAGCAAAGTGTACAAATACTCTTTGTCCTGCATTTAAAATTGGACGTACAAAAGTATTAGCATCAAAATATAAGTACCAAAAGTGAACACACTCATTTTGCTATCTAATTTTTTATATTTATATTTTTATATATATATATATATATATATATATATATATATATATATATATATATATATATATATATATATATATATATACATATACATTATATTATATTATATTAGTACTTTATATAACGCTGGGTAGCTTGACAATTTCCCGCCAAAGGATCAATAAAGTCGTACTGATGAAATAAAATATTGTAATTTCTGTGTTGATTATATTTTGCATTAGTAATTTGATTCTGCAGAGTAATCAAAGTGGTCGAATAAATGAAGCGGAAGTAAAAAGTACAATATTTGCTACTGAGATGTAGCGGAGTAGAAGTATGAAATACCATAAAAATGGAAGTACTCGAGTAACTTAAAATTGTACTTAGGTGCAGTAATTGAGTAAATGTACATAATCTATAGAAAAAGTGTTAAGAGTGTCTGTCATCCCCCGAGAAAACGCTCCCAGAGATCGTTTGTTCAAGCAGCAATTACGACCTATATTTATGTTTCTGGTGGCGGCGCCCTCTAGTGGCCGTAGTGATTATGATGGGAGCAAAGCCGGAAGTATGGTTATGGATATATTGGTCCCTAAACATAACCAGACTGATTTTTTTTCTAAACTTAAAGCAACACCAAAGCACTTTTCCTCTTCGGTCCCCCTACAGGTTGGAAGTGGAATTGTCCATTACCGTTCTCATTCAAACTACAGATCCGCTACCCGATCTGGCAAACTTGCATAGTGCGGTTATAGCCGATAGAGAGCCGCCAAGCGAATGCAGAAGTGCCGTTCACCCTGTTACGAGGTGATGAACTACTGAAACGATTTTGGAAACATTATTTTAAAAAAGGTACAAAAGAATCTTTGGTGTTGCTTTAACTAAGTAGTTTTGGTGCCTAAACATAACCAAACTGCGACTGTTTCACAACGTTAAAGACATGTTTAAAATCGCGACCTTTACGTTCAAAACTGCAACTGTTACGTTCTCTGGTTTAGATATGAGGTTGTATTTCCTGAACAGGAGTTTGTAGACTCTCTGACACACATGCAACAAGGACCCAAAAAAAACACAGAAACACAACATGGATGTCCTGTTCTAGTCCTTAGAAAACCACACACACACACACACACACACACACACACACACACACACACACACACACACACACACACACACACACACACACACACACACACACACACACACACACACACACACACACACACACACACACACACACACACACACTTACTACCCAGGTCAAAGGGAGTACATTCCTGGAGAACACAGAGACAGAAACTGGGTGGCTGAATACCTGCAGAAGAGAAAACTTTGTCCCTGAACGCTTTGATCTGTTAAAATAAGTTGATGCCTCGAAGGCAACGCATTATTAGTTACAAGAAAGTTGTGCCTGGATGTAGCTGATAAAAGCTGGTAAGATTTAGATTAGTTGACATACTTATGTATAGGGCTGGGTATTACCAATGATTCCCCAAATACATTTGATTCCGATACCAGTTTATCTTGGATGTAAAAGAGACTCTCAGAGAACTTCTGCTGTAAATTGTACAAGCAAGAAGCAACCTTCATTTTTTTTTTATAATACACCAGGTTAATATTAGTCTATATGCTCAACCTTCCACTTCCGGGATTGCGCCATTGCTGCTGGAAAATCTGCCGGATTTCACTCATTTAGGCCTGATATCCGTTGCCTTGGGCTTCCTTTGTGTTGTAATTTTAAACTCCGGTGGATTTCTGAAGACTATGGTTAACTGCTCCTCAGATCTCTGCAGGGTAAATCCAGACAGCTAGCTAGACTATCTGTCCAATCTGAGTTTTCTATTGCACGACTGTGGTTGCTCACACTCAGCCATCCTCACCAAAACTCAAGTAGTAGCCTAGTCTATATCGAGGACGTTTCACTTCCGGGATTGTTCAGGTGCAGCTGGAAATTCCGCCGGATGTCCTCATTTCGGCCGGATGTCCGTCCCCGTCCTCTTTCTTTTTTATGACTCGATATCAGATCCCTCAAAGATTGTTTTTAATTGGAGATTGCTTACGTATGCATATTTGTGAAGTTGGCTGGCTTAAAAGGTGCCGTAGGTAGGATTGTGAAGATCCAGGACTTAGCCCAAAAATTTGAACATCAACAACTTCTCAGTCCCTCCGCCCCTTTCTGCTAAAGCCCAAAACGGTCTCCAAAGCCCCTCCCCCCACAAGGGAGAATGAATGTGTGTGCATGACTGACACGCAGTGACTGACACGCAGTTAGACACCCTCCCTGGCCCTGATTGGTGCACCTGAACATGATAGGTGCAAATCACACTACAGGCTGTAGGTGGTGCCAGAGGAGCCATATTAATTTTTAAATGACCTGCTTCATGTAGTTCTACTGGAACATAGGGGCAGTTTCAGCAAATATAACAAAGTTTTATAAGGCTTACCTACTGCACCTTTAAGACCAATGTTGGAAAGTAACTACATGTAAGTACATTTACTTACAGTAAGTACTGTACTTAAGTATATATTTGAGGTAATTTGCTTGAGTATTTGCACTAACTGCTATTTTACTACCTACATCTCAGAGAAGTATTGTACTTTTTACTCCACCACTGTACATTTATGTATACCTTATTGATACCTTTAGTTTTGTGTTACTTAGCAAATTATTAATACAAAATATAATCAACAAGTTTAAAACATAAAGAGATGAACACATTATGAAATGGGCCATTCTGCACAACTAGTACTTTGACTTTTTAAGCATATTTTGATGCTAACACTATTGTACTTAAGTATTTTTTTGTATGCAGGACTAAGAGAGTATTTCTGTGCTGTAGTATTGCTACTTAAGTAAAAGATCTGAGTACTTCTTCCACCGGTGCTTAAGACCAAAGTTCACAGATTTACAATCTCTGGACTGATGTTGGATTAGAGCTGAGAAGATTTGTTGATTAATCGATTAGTTTATCAACATGAAGTTAATTGAATATTTTGATAATCGATAAATAGTTTGTCATTTTTCCAAGCAAAAAATATGAACAATTCTCTGGTTCCAGTCTCTCAAGTAATGCTTTCCTTTGTCATATTTTATAGTAAACTGAGTATTTTGGTGTTTGGGACAGCTCATTAAGCAATGGTGGAAAGTAGCATAGTACCTTCACTCAAGTACTGTACTTAAATACAATTTTGATGTACTTTTACTTTAGTGCACATTATTTCAATTGTATGCCACTATATACTTCTACTCCACTACATCTTAGATAGAAATATTGTACTTTAACTGCACTCCACTTTTCCTAATGATCTGTCTATATCATAATAAAACTCTAAAAAGGGACCATTCTGCCCAGGACGTTTAATACCTTAAGTACATTATGCTGTTAAAACCTGTGTACTTTTACTTGTTAAGAGTATTTTTTGCACTTTTGTACTGCTACTTAAGTAAAACTTGTGAGTACTTTTCCACCACTGTCATTAAGGCATTTGTCACTATATTCAGAGATTGTATTTTTAACAGACAAAAAGATTAGTCCGTTTATAGAGAGAAGAATTGGCTAGCTGACTTTTGGGGTGTTTAATGAGTGTAGACTCGTGCCAGTGGGTTTTAAAATAAATCCTACAGAACGGCAGTTCATCATGGGATGTGAGCTGCCCGTTAGTCTGTGAACTTACTTACTTTCTTTCTTCTCTCAGCCTCCTGCCACCCAGACCAGCTCCAACAGCGGATAGTTGAAACCACTAAATAAAACATGCAGCACCGTTTTCCATTAGCTTTACCTTTTCTTTCCTCGTTCTTTGCTTTTCCATCCTGCTCTCGGCTAAATCCGGCAGCGACAAACTTTCATCCCACAGCAGCAACAGGACTGAGGCAGGACAGGAAAACACACCATCCAAAACAACACGAGACTCACAGTATTGTAGTTATTCCACAGTCTACAGGGCGTTTTAAATATCGATAAGATAGGGAGACTTATTGTGTGCTATGTAGCAACCCTCCAAACTTTTTCCTGGGGAAAGTTAATCCAGAGTGAATGCGCCATGTTCCCACCGCCGAGCTTTTCCCCGTAGCGAAGTTTTTGTCCGGTGAGAGGCGGGGATCCGGTCGGCTCCATGGCTGCAGCCTTCAGCAAGGTTTCAATTACTGTTCATGACATCAGAGAGGAGTTGAGTTACCTGACAGATATTCATTACAGCAGGCCTGTACTCACTGTTGGTATGCTAGCGTAGGAGACTCAAAGTGATGCTGCTTGTTGCGCTTTTCTTGTGGAATAAATGAACACAGTTTGTCATGTTTTTTGTTTTTTTTGTTTTTTAACTTTTACTAGGTCAAACAAACACCCAACAAAACAATAAATAATTACACACGTGACATTTACTCTAAATGTCAGGAAGCAAACTAGTATTTAAAACTCTTTACATTTTAAATAAATAGTTCAACATTTTGGAAGATATTCACTTTCTTAAGAGAAAAGATTAATACAAAATACTGCATATGTATATCACAATAGTCATGTTTAGTTTAGTTTAGCACAAAGACTGAAAACCATGCTGAAAACGGGGAAACAGCTAGCTAGTATATCTCTGTCTAAAAGTAAAAAAAACAAAACCAATTGTTTTACACTTTTTGCTTCTTACAGATTAAATTGAGCTTTAAAAGGTGCTGGACAATACAGGCTAGCTATTCCCCCTAGCGGTTTCCGTACGTGTCTGTTTTCTAGAAGCTACAGCAGGTTAGCTTAGCTTAGCAAAAAGTCTGTAAACGGGTAAACATATTTTAACTACACAGTGTTAACACAGTTTGTTGTGTTTACACTTTGGTTTGTATGGACTGTCTTATTTCTGTTTGGTATGAAGCTATCTGGTTAGCCTAGAGTAGCATAAAAAAATTGAAATTGAAGTGTAAAAATGTATTGTCAGGCAACCTTTTGGAGTCATTTTGTCACTGTTAGGTTGATGGGCAACCAGAGACTTTTCCCGCACATAACCCCCATAAAACCCCATAAAATTGTTGTTTTTACACTTCTTTTTTTTTAAGTAGTGAACAAACGAGATATACTGTAATGTGTTAACTAGTTAGCATAATAGTTAAGTGGGTTTTGTTACCTTTGGACAGAGCTAGGCTTGCTGTTTCCCCCTGTTTTCAGTCGTTATGCTATGCTAAGCTAACGTTACCTGAAAGTAGCTTTAGATTTCAGAAAAAATATGAGAGTGGTATCATTTCTTTCCATCTAAGAAATATATATCTGGCATTTTTTAGAAGATCTTCTCCTAACTCTCAGCAAGAAAGCAAAATCCCTGAATGTCAAATTATTCCTTTAAGTCATACATGCTTCTTGCATCATAAACCAAATATTTAACCATGTGTCTTAGGTACACATGGTTATATTTACATAATTTGATTTCTACATAATTAGCATATATATATATATACAACTCACTACAACACAGAACACATTTTTACAAATACACTCAGTGCTAAAACTTCAATCACAGTGACATAAAAAGGTTGGTAAACTATGACCTCCTTTTTAATCAATATGTCAGGGAAAGTGCCACAGATATCAAACTTATAGACCCTTTTCATGGCAGACATTTTGACATGTAGCATAGTCTACATCCAAGCAGCTATAACTGTAGTTACTGTAGGCGCTTTAAGCTAAATGCCAATGTCAACATGCTAACATGCTCCCAATGACAAAGCTAACATACTTATGTTTTAGCAGATGATGTTCACCATTTTGGTTGAGCTTGTTAGCATGCTAACATGTGCTAATCAGCACTAAATACAAAGTGCAAGTAAGGCTGATGGTAATGCCATTCGTTTTCCAGGTATTCCCTGTCCAATAGTTGTGGAGATATTTTACTGAAAACCATGTATGTCAACCTCATGGTGGCGCAAGAAGAAAAGTCAGGGGATCATCAAAATCAGTAGGAGTCATCCTCTGGGGGATATGACCAAATTTCATTGCAATTCATCCAAAAGTTGTTTAGATATTTCAGTCTGGAGCCAAGCTAACAAGAAAGCACAGGTGTAACTAATCACGTAAGGTATTTCAGTGAGCCAGCATGTATAATACTGTAGCAGCGCTCTTGAACTGGCACACCTGAATGAACTAATATTAATGTTATAAGTCATACCTGTGCTGTTCCTTCTTAGAATACGTCCAAGCCTTTGCTGTGAAAAGTCTTTTGTTATTATTGAGAAAAAGTTTTCTTTTTTTAAATCCCATAAAAGTTGTTAAATTTGGTCAAAACTGAGTTCCACTACATCTCTGATGTAGACTATATGAATACATAATACTACAATATAATACAGGGACCCAAAGTGTTCAATATTAAATAAATAAATAATCATATGATGCAGATAAAAAACTTATTGTATGACCATGCAAAATTTTAAAACTCAGCTCATTATTATTATTCTTTTCACTGAGTTTATTGCAGGTAATTGTTATTACAACCCAGCAGAGTTTTTGTATTTTATTTTAACATCTTGTTGGAAATACGTGTGATGTCAAACTTTCATCAGGATGTTGTCAGATATCAACAGACTTAATGTCTTATTTATCTATTTAACATTGAACCCTTTTGACTCTCCATAGTATTCACACTCAGACGAGCGCTCTTCCTCACACAGCTGGCTGATGTGCGCCCTGACCGTGTGTTCGGGTCTTGTTGTGGTTGAGTTTGGACCGGACCATCCTGAGACACAGTTTGTGAAGCCTGACAGCTCTGTCTTTCCTCTTAGCTCTCCTCGTGTTTGGCCTCCTGACCTTCAGTTGGACCGCCTGTAGATGGCGCTGCTCCTCCATGTCTGCTCTGCTGCTCTGCTCCAGCCGAGGAAGCTCTGCTTTCACCACAACTGATGTACAGCTGTTGGACAAAGAAGAAATAGAAGTTTTGTGATGCTATTAACCAGTGGTGGAGTGTAACTAAGTACATTTACTCAAGTACTGTATTACTTGAGTCTTTTCTTTTCACGCTACTTTCTACTTCTACTCCGCTACATTTTAAAGAGAAATATTGTACTTTTTACTCCACTACATCAATCTGACAGCTTTAGTTACTTGTTACTTTACAAATTAAGATTTTTGCACACAAAACACATATAAATTATATATTTATACATTATAAATATATTTTATTATAACTGTCCAACAATATAACGGCCTACAAGTCCAGGTGAAAAGATTAGATCATTAAATACACAACTGTTTGGATCGTTTCCAGTTTCTAATATGAGAGGATTTTTCTGCATTGAGAACTTTTACTGACGATACTTACATGCTTTTACTTAAGTAACATTTTCAAGGACTTTTACTTGTTACAGAGTATTTTTAGAGTGTGGTAGTAGTACTTTCACTAAAGTACAGGATCTAAATACTTCTTCCACCACTGTTATTAACTCAAATACTGCATTTAAACATTTGAGGTACATGTACTTGAGTAGTTCCATTGTATGCTACTTAAGCCTTTCTAGCTCACCCAGTAAGAGCGCGCGCCCCACGTAGGCTGAGTCCTTGGCAGCGGCCCGGGTTCAGATCCGACCCGTGGCCCTTTGCTGCGTGTCATCCCCTCTCTTTCTCTGCCCCTTTCCTGTCTATCCACTGTCACCATCAAATAAAGGAAAAAGCCCCAAAAAGTAATCTTAAAAAAAAAAATTAATGCATATGTGAATACTTCCACTCCACTCCTTATCAAAGGAAAAAAAAATTGTTTTCACTCCACTACATTTGTCTGACACCTTAAATCACTCTACTATACTTTGCAGATTAAGATTTTTTTTAAATGTAAAAATGCTTACAGGTCCCTTGTCACATAACTCAGATGTCTGTGAGTGAGACATTTACCATCTAAACCTCTAATATGGTTTCATTTCAGTATCTCTTTGAGGCCCAAGGACCCCTGGGTTGGGAATCTCTCTATTAAACTATTTAACTGTTTATAAAGTAGTTAACGTAGCTCCACCTGGAGCAGCTACAGCAGTAACATGCTGCTCTAACATTGATGCTTCAGTGTTAATATCTAATAATGTCACACAGAGTCAAGTCAATGATCTGAGTTCTTTTTGCGTCACTGCTCTACAGAGTGATCATATTATATAATGCAAAAAGCAACTGAGTCATTTGATGTCCCAGTTTGTTTAAGCCAGGTTGTTTGTTTACTTACATTTTGCCTGCTGTGCAGTTCTGCTGCATGAAGCAGGATTGAGACACATGTCCCAGCAGAAGAGCCTGTACTTCGGTCAGTTGTCTCTGTTTAGCCAAAGTCTGAAATAATCTAGGACAGACAAACACAAGAGATCAACAGGCATGCCAACAAAAAAGAACAGATGAACAAACCTGGAAAGCTCTAAGAAACCCAGACAGAGACCACGTGTGCAAACATGAGATTATGATAATGTCCAAGACTGTAAAATTGTTTCTGTGCACTTTCTGTCACCACGTGACTCTGAATGTGTGTGTGCGCTGCTTGTGACCTAGTTTGTGCTCTGAAACCTGACGTCTGCCTGTGCTTTAAAGAAATAAATGTGAGTGCACCATTATCACATCTGTACTCTGCAAATAGTACTGTAAATATTTACAGGGTTATTGTAATCGGTTTGTATAATCTAGATATGATGTGACACATCTCAACGTCATTGAATATCATCCGAACAGCAGATCCTGCCGCTAAGATGAAAGGGATGTAAATCACACGTTTTACACAATACGATGTATTGATTCTTTTGACGATACAATAATAACTGATATCACAAAGTCTGCCACGATACAATGTCAATTCAAGTCAATTCAGGGGCCTACGATAGATACAAGACGATATCATAAGTCCATTTAACACAGTCTGTTACATTTATGTATTTACAAAAATCAACTAAAATATGATTTGACAATTTCATTACTAAGCTCTTCCAGACTTAATAATCTACTCTTTTTAATAAAAAGAATAAATATAAAGTGGGAATTTCAAAATAAAAGCACATCTTAACCCTCCTGTTGTCTTCGGATCAAATTTGACCCATTTTCATCACAAACTTGGGTTTCTTTCAACCAAATTGACAAAGAAAATAACGTGGATGGTTCCATACAACGCTCTTCACAAGTAAGTACACTCTTCATTGAATTTGGGTGTTTTATTCTATTTTATAGCATTTAGAAAAAATAAAAAAGACAAAAGAATGTTGAAAAAAGTGACAAAAATGTCAGAAAAAGCTTCAAAAATTGGAGGAAAAAATCGACAAAAACATCGGAAAAAGTGAAAAGTGTCGAAAACGAAAAGAAACGTTGAAAAAGAAAAAAGTTTTAGTTTAAACAACGGGAAGATAACACAAGGGTTAGAGATGACAATATGTATCAATATTTTCACTTTGTATTGATAATATTGGATCGTTGAGGATTGCATCGATATATGGATCCAGATCGTTGTATCATTACACTCCTATAAGATAATCACAATGCTAATAAAAATGATAAATTCTCAGTATGATTGGTGTTCATTTTCTTGAGCAGCTGTGGAAGAAGTATTTAGATATTTTTATTTACATAAAAGTACTAATACCGCACTGTGAAAATACTCCACTGAGTACCCCGAGCTAAAATCCAACATGGCTGCTCAACAGTTGTAAAAGCTGTAGTAACATACAGTTATTAGCACTTCTGTTTTATTTGTGTCTCACTAAATCAGTCGTATAGACAGAGCTGTCCATCTTCTATCTGTGGACAAGTTGTTTTTCTATGCACATAATACAGCGTAATGCTTTGTTGCACACTGGCATTCCTAACGATGGCTAACCCGACTTGTAAATGGAACGCATTCAACTCAGGTGTGACGCCATTCCCAGCTTCGACTTCCGAGGCAACTGGAACGCACTATAAAGCTACAGTACTTGGTTATATTTCACCCCTGTTTGTGGATTTACCTGGTGGTACAGTTGCAGTGGTACAGCGTCCTGACGTCTGGGTTGTGGAGGCCATATCTCTTCCGCTGGGGAAGGATCTTGTTCCTGCACTCGTCCAGATCCTTATAGACAGCACACGACAGCTGCTTCTCTGTGGATGGGAAACGTCAGTTTCTGATAACATTCAGTTGCATGATGTGGTGATGTAGAAATATAAACTGATATACAGGAGAGATGTATTGAATACCTGTGATATCCAGCTCAAACTGAGTTTGTTTTTTGGTCGGTAAAGTGTTCTCCAGATCGTTCTGAGCTGATCCGGTGAGTCCCTGTGATGTGGAGGTGGTAACGTTGGTAACGGGAGTGATGCAGGCAGAGGGGGGACTCATTGACGGTGTAGGAACTGTGAACGCTGCAGCAGCAATGGAGTCTGACGTGTTGCTCCCCAGCAGCTCTGTGGGTATGGTGGTGTTTGTGAAGGAGCTGTTCATGCTGGCCTCGGTTGGATCGGGGGCCTCGTACACCGTGGGCGGATAAACCTCAGCATATAGAGCCATTTGGGTCTCTTTACACCTGTAGGTCACAACAGAAGATTCAATTATTTAAAGCAATTGTTTGACATTTTGGGAAATACACATATTTCACTTTCTTGCCAAGAATTAAAAAGAGTTCTGTCGATTGTTGGAGCAGAAGATGCAAGAAAGATTTCTGTGTGAACACAATAAAGTTTGATCCTATCTTATCTTAGCTCAATACCACTTCATAGACTGTAATAAAAAAAAGCTTCCGTATCTGAAAAGTGTCTTAAAACTGCATTCTACGGGCGCCCGGATAGCTCAGTTGGTAGAGCGGGTGCCCATATATAGAGGTTTACTCCTCGACGCAGCGGGCCCGGGTTCAACTGCCCCTTCGGTGCATTTCATTCCCCTCTCTCTCCCCTTTCATGTCTTCAGATGTCCTGTCAATAAAGGCCTAAAAATGCCCAAAACATAAATAAAAAATAAATAAAAGCTGCATTCTATCTAATTTCCAGCAGGGGGCGACTCTACTAGTTGCAAAAAGAAGTCTGTTTCTATAGAAGTCTATGGGAAAATGAGCCTACTTCTCACTTGATTTATTACCTCAATAAACATTTTCAGAATGAGTTGATCGTCTTGTAGTTTCAATTCTTCTTTAACACAGCATGATGTTCATTTTGTAAATTATGGTCACCACTTGAAACGTGTTAACGTTGTGAGACAGTCGCAGTTTGGTTAGGTTTAGGCACAAAACTACCTAGTAAAGTTTATATAAAGATCATGGTTTGGGTCAAAATCATCTTTTACGTTACTTAACGTCCGGTTAAGCACGTGAGACGACATCAAAAAATTTACCTTTTACTTTTTCCGTTCACAATGTGACACCAATCTTGGTCTCCTGGGTGAAAGTCTTGTTTGTTTTTTTGTTTTTTGACCCATCCAACACCCCAAGCTTCCTACCTTCCTTACGCGGAATTGATGGGAGGTCACTAGAGGGATCCGCCATGAACGTAAATATGAGATGTAATTGTTGCTTGAACAAACTTATGGGAGCGTTTTTCCGGGGAGGAAAATCTCTGGAGTAGAAGTTTAAAAGAGCATAAAATGGAAATAATAGTGAGGTGCAACTATATCAAAATTATACTTAAATACAGTACTTGAGTACTCATTTTGCCAGACCTTCCTCCACAGCGCTGTGTAAGAAGGTCTGGCTAGTCCACACAGCATTCCTGGACAGGAGAAAGTTGTGCTCTGGTTTATTGGCATTTCTTTAAACCAATCACAATCGTCTTGGGCGGCGCTAAGCGCCGGACGGAGCTGCAGTGCCTCTGCAAAATAGCCTCGGGAAGAAACTTGTTTTGGTGGAACGTGTGTACGTTCAAAAGTAGTTTTAATCGTGCAACAGAAAACTCAGATTGGACAGATAGTCTAGCTACCTGTCTGGATTTACCCTGCAGAGATCTGAGGAGCAGTTAACCATAGTCCTCAGAAATTGACCGGAGTTTAAAATGCCAACACAAAGGAAGCCCAACGCAACGGATATCCGGCCTAAATGAATAAAATCAGGCGGATTTTCCGTTGGCATCTGAACAATCCTGGAAGTGGAACGTCGAGGATATAGACTATTGATTCACAAACATTACCAGAGCTGCTAGCGTAGTTTAAAATAAAGAAAGTCATCCAAATCATTGATAAATTCACAAAACTTCTTAATTTGTACCCAAAATACAAACCATACACCGCTGTGTTAATGAATAAACGAGAACTTTACTTACATGCCAAACCAGTTTCTCTCTTTACACTGGAGTTTGTGGGAGAACTCAAAGCAGTGCATCTTTAGCAGGTTAAAGAAGGTGTATCCCACCACGTTGGATATGCTGTCTTTGGCCTCCATCAGACAACAGCGAAACCTGCAACACAAATCATTTTGGTTACAATCGTTGAAAAAAAAAATCAATTACAGATCAGTTGATATGGACATGAAATGTCATTTAGCGACAGTTATAACTGCGTACTTGTTGTCACAATCACAGTGAGACATGGTGAAGATGTTGCTGTTGAAGACACCAAACTCGGAGTGAAAGGACAGGATGGTGTGTTTGCACTGGTCGTGTTCACGGCAGCAGTTGTCGGTCTCTGCAAAAACTCCTGAAAGAGATGAGGGGTGAGGGACAGAGTCGGGATCAATCCAAAGATTATTAATAAAGCTGCAAGCAGCGATGAATGGGCCCTCGCCCCTCCCAGCACATTGGGGGTACTAGCGGAATGCCGTTTTCCTGTAAAAAAATCCTCTGTCCACTATGTGGCGCTAGAGAACACACACTAATTGTACTTTATGTTGCTGTATATCATGTGTAGACCACACCATGACAATTTCATGTGAATCGAATAATGTTTGTCACATCAGGCTGACTTCCTGTTGTCAGTAGGTGGCGCTATGACCATGACTTATTATGGACATGTAGATGCCTCCAGGTCTGGACTCTTATCCAGCATGTGAAGTTTCAGCCAGATTGGACAATTTAAAGTGAAGTTACAACAGCTTCCTGTGTCATGGCGATGCACTTTTGGCATCGTGACAGTCTTACAATGCTGCTGACCCCATCTGAAAAGGATGTGTTAGATCCTCTACAACTGCAACTGCAATTAACTGAATGGGCGTCATTTTGTAATCTTGTATCCAGGTCAATATAATACATCCATGGAATGTATACAATGCAGGTTTCAAACTTTCAAATCCCCCCACCCCTCACCCCTCACCCCCCAAAAAATAGGCTTTGCGAATGTTTTAGAAGGAAGGAAACATCGTCAACGAATTTGTTAGATCTCAAGCATTCACACAATGTGTTTTGGGAAGAAACACTGAATGTAAACAGAAGTTTGTTTGTTTACATTGCTTGGCTATTGAGTTGCATTATGGGAAATGTAGGATTCAGTGTTTGGGAACTAAAAGTCACGACAAATTGACTTTTGCTGCTTTGATTTGGACTATTCTTTCATCAATCTGTCTTCTGGCAAGTCCTCTAACTTTATGGAAATGCAATACTAAATCACTGAGTGCCTCTTTAAGTTCCCTCTGCTGTTCTGAGAGTTTCCCTTTTGTGACTTTTTGTTCATACAGTGTGAACATATATGGCATGAACTTTACCGCCTCTGAATATTATTGGCTTTTGTGTGATTTCATTATATTGTATGTGACCTCTAACACTGGTTATGCCATCTGATTGAGTTGGGAACCATTCAAC
>CM042329.1:29710338-29880338 GCA_023566125.1 Zingel zingel | reverse complement strand
TAGGAAAATAAATAAAATACATCACAGTGTCAACGTGTGACCTCTGATCACAGGTACAGAAAACAGGCAGAACCCCCTCCCCAAAAAAGTCTGAACAAATTAACATAATTGAGCAAGAGAAATATATACATTTTTCTTTTAATCATAGTGACTCATCAGATTTCCTTGGGACCCCTGGAGGCGACCCCAGGTTGGGAACCACTGGTCCATCAGGACAGCCACCTGCTTCCTGACACTTTACAAATAGTTACTAGACTTCTTTTCAGCTAATTAAGCACTGACAAAACAGTGCTTAATTAGCTGACTTCACATGCTGAAAGTGAAGTCAGTAAAGTATTGATTTCCATTACATTTCTTGCTTTTTCTCTGACCAAATAAGGTGTAGACATTAGGAAAGAAAGAAAGGTACTTTTATTGTCACATACACATACATTTGGCAAAATTCATTCCCTGCACTTTAACCCATCCCTCAAGAGAGCGGTGGGCGGACCAACTCCAGATCTGCGCCAGTGCCTTGATCTAGGGCACTGGATGGAGAACCTAATCCAAATGTTTTTGATGGCGGGGGAAACCAGAGCCACTAAAGGAAACCCACGCAGACATGGGGAGAACATGCAAACTCCACACAGAAAGGCCCGGGACCACCGGGATTCAAACCCAGAACCTTCTTGCTTTGAGGCCACAGTCACAGTGCTATCCACTGGGCCTCCATGCTGCCAAAGTAGTTAGTTTTAAGATAAGCTATTCACAAGTCTGTTCTGCTTTCTGGAGGCCTTGATGTTAAAGATGATATGTAATATTTCTGCATTGACATGTCTAAAAATCTGTCATTTTAATCAATGACACAGAGCATGTTGTTTGGTCACCTGGCGAAGGAATATCCCACCCTACTCTGCCTCTGATTGGCTAGTCCTCGTTGCCTTCGTTGGTTGGATTGGTTACGTTTAGGCATGAGGAGTGAAATTGGTAAGTGTAGGGTAAGAATATCAAGGTAAGTCAATGGACAGGACATCCTAGAAACGCAAGCTTCGCTAACCGCTCAGCTACCACCACAAATAGAATCTAAGTAACTATGTGGAACACTGCATCATTAGAATGAAATGACACGAACAAACGTTACTAAACATAGTGTGAATAAAACTTTAAGATTAACTTCTCAATGAACAGATACATTTGAATCGCCAATTAAGACAACTCCTATGACCCCATGCGACTTCACAATGTCAAGTCTGTGTTTACATCCATGATTTCGATTGAGAGACCCTATAGTGGCAGAAAATGACATATTGTAAGTTTAAGTCAGATCAGCTGCATTCAGTTTGTCTCACCTGCACAATCTTTCTTCTTTATTTTCTTGTGTTATTGTTGTCTTGATTTTATTGTGCAAAAAATAAACAAATTCATTGATCTTTTTTGTCAGATACAAATGTTTGGTTTCCTGTCAGGCCTTTGTTTGTTACTTCTTATGAGAAAGGTAGATTATGTCTCAGCTTGAAATTCAAGGACAGACTTTTCAGGTTGTCAAGTCTGTAAACTTTCACCCACTTGGACAAAAGGCAAGTTTTATCAAGAGAAGTCAAAGTTCATAAAATTCTCCGCTGCGTGTCTGTCTGAGCTGATTGGTTCAAACCTCGCCTGATTCAGACAAAGTTTCCTGCCATGTCACAACACATATCGAACAGGCTGAGGTGCAAAGGAAGTGCCATGATGTCTTTATTTATTAGCCACGTGTATGCTACAATATGGCATGCATCAACATGAACACAGAGAGTAAAATTATCATCATGTATCTCAAAACACTTCACTCAAATATATATCTGGAGGAATATTTCATAGATTTTCTGTAAGTGTGCTTACGTTGCATGATCAGATTTGTTCTTCATAATAAACTATCATGCAGAAGCATTTTGGGATGTCTTCAGAGGGAGCTCACACATGCACAAAGTGAAGGTGATAATGAAACCAACATGTTATCTGTGTCAAAAAAAGAATGGATTTCACATCAACAACAACAAAAAGTAAGTTTGTTTACATCATTTTTGGAGCCAAATATCTGCTAAGTGTCCTGTTTAATATTTAACATAAGCACGATGCATTAACACAAGTGAAATGAGTGTTTTGGTGATGCAAGCACTCGCTGTTATCACATTACATGAGCCCATATGACAGGAACAGAGATCAACATAAACAGGTCAGAAACGTGGGAATCCCCTCTGTGTGGTTGGAGAGTGGAGGCACACTCATTACAACATACTAGTTTAAAGGCAATAATGATTACAAGGGTTGCATCATCGCCATAAATTATGATAATCGCTCTGTTCAATCATTACCGCATGTCAGGTAAGGTTTATATATTACAGTTTATGATATGATTGCAGTGAAAAGTTACGTTTAGTGGTAGCGCCTTATTAAAAAAAAGCCCAGAGGTCAACATCCATGTTGGTCACCTGAAAACTGTTTGAAATGTAGCCTGCACATTGCACAACAAACTACATAAAAGCAAGAGGGTAATATCCGTCTACCTGTGCTCACTGGAAGACAATATTCTACAGGGGGAATGATAGAGAAAGAAAATACATCTAGACGAGTGGGAAGACGCTTTAATCCTCAAACTGGACAGTGTTGTCATTTAGCAGAACATGCCAGCGCTCAATCTTCTTGTCTTTGTTCTTGAGGCATTCGTACCAGTGCTTCAAACACTCTCCTTTGGCCTGGATGCCCAACTGACATCCTCCTGGAGGCAGAGAGAAAAGTGAGCGTTAGTTTGTGTCCACAACGTTCCACTTCTGGGATTGCTCCGTTGCCTCCGGAAATTCTGCCAGATGTACCTCATTCAGCCAGATGTCCGTTACCTTACACTTTCTTTGTGTTGTAATTCTAAACTCCGGTGGATTTCTGAGGACTACGGTTAACTGCTCCTCAGATCTCTGCAGGGTAAATCCAGACAGCTAGCTAGACTATCTGTCCAATCTGAGTTTTCTGTTGCATGACTAAAACATCTTTTGATCGTACACATGTTCCACCAAAACAAGTTCCTTCCTGAGGCTATTTTGCAGCGGCACCGTGGCTCTGTCTGGCGCTTAGAGCCGCCCATGATGATTGTGATTGGTTTAAAGAAATGCCAATAAACCAGAGCACGTTTTCCTCCAGGGCCTACAGCTAGCTGTGATCTTTACCCATAGGATTGAATGGACACTAGCAGCTAACGAAACCCCTCACATTCACAAAAATGCATTAAATTGAAATCAGACACAAGCTGTAGCTTTGTAAGACCTTAGGGTAGCTGTAATATAAGTGGTGTGACGAAATTCAACCTGTAAATATATTATAGTTATGCTGGCAGCCGGCCAGCTCCGCGGAGCCCCGAGCCCCGGTTGTCCAGTACCCCAGAAACGGTGACTTTCTCCTGGGCATGGAGCGCAGCGGGGCTGCTGCTGTCTCGTCAGACTGTGTGGATCTTCTGAAGTCCGACATGTCTTACCAAATTTGCAATTTTCGTAAAACGGCCCATATTTGAGCTTTATATAGTTGATTTCTCGCATAAAAAAGTCTCAGAAGTGAATTTAGTAACGGAATATTGCAGTGTCTGAAATATGAGACCTGCTGTCTCGTCTCCAATGTATGTGTATGTGGTTCCTCAACCAATCAGCGCGCAGCTCATCTAAATATTCATGAGCATACCATATTTGGAAGAAAAGCTCTCGTTCCAAATAGGGCCAAAACACAGGGATGCATAAGGGCCCATAAAATAGTAACCGGGCAATTTTCAGCCCAATCAATGTTACATACCATATTAGGAGACCTTAAGGAACAGTGTGTATACCCTATATAATCATTCTATCACCCCTTTAAGTGTGTTAGCATGCTAACATTTGCTAATTTGCACTCCAGCTGAGGCTGTTGGGAATGTCATTCAAGTATTTAATCATAATTAACACAAAGTAATAAATAAATTATTAACTATGGTGGCAAAAGATGAAAAGGGATCAAGTTATTACATTTCATCATTTAATTTTAGGAAGGCTTGGATGTTTCAAATTCATAGCAATCCAGCCAATACTGGCCAACACGTTTCACTCAAAACCACAAATGTCAACCTCATGGTGGCGTTAGAAGAAAACTCAGAGGATCGCCAAAATTATTAGAAGTTATGATTTGGGCACCATGATCCTTGGAACCTTGTTCCAAATTGCATGGCAATCCATCCAAAAGTTGTTGAGATATTTCAGTCTGGACTAAAGTTGTGGACCGACAAGTGGTGTATTAATGAAGAAATACGATTGCAAGACAATATCCACACTTACCAATGAAATCATTGGATTTTCCTAGGTCATAGTCCCAGACTGAGATGTCGAGGGTTTTCTTGGCCAGTTCACCATGTTTTATTTCGTAACCGAACTCCTGAAACACAGTTATGAAACATAAAAATGTTATTACAAAATCTATGGCTGAGATCTGAGTGAGCAGTAGACTGTAAAGTTCAGTATGTGTAAATAGAAAGCAACAGTTTAGTAATAACTGACCTCGTTAAATTCTGGATTGAGGGTCTTCTTTTTTATCTGTGTCTTGTTTTTAGCTTTCTTCCCCATATCGGGCTTCAGACATCTACAGCACAAAAGAAAAATAACTGTTATATTATTAAACACATTATAATCAAACACATGTAAAAACTTTAGTCTAAACACATAATATATATATATATATATATATATATATATATATATATATATATATATATATATATATACTACCGGTCAAAAGTTTGGGGTCACTTAGAAATGTCCATTCCAGACCGAATACCAGCAGAGATCAGTTGCATTATTTTTTTAATCAGGGCAGCAGTTTTCAGATTACATTATGTGTTTACATAATGTCAAAAGGGTTCTTGACTGTTGTAGAAAGAAGTGGCTGAAGAAACGCTTGAAATTCCATGCTTTTTGGTCTAAACGTCATACCCAAATTAAAAGTGGTACAGCTCCCATATACTCTGACACTCTGGGGTGAGCCTGATATCACTGGAAAGGTGACTGATGTGGGTGCGTTTGTGTATTTGAGAAGTGTTGTATTTTGAAGTTTTTTGGCTTTTTTCTTTGCACTTTTCAAATGGAAATAAAAAAACGCACATACATATCTATAGAAGAAAAATCATATAAAATCCATGTTTGAGTCTTCTGGGTTTTTTCTGTAGTGAGCTGAGACATATGGCTAATGCCCTGTGTTGTCTGTCAGCTGTCAGATGTGTTTACAGCAGTGGATTCTAATCATTTTACAGATGTAGGACTAGGACGGAAATAAAAAACCTCCATTCTAGCCTCTGTAACTCTGTGTCAGTAAGGGCTAAAATTACCCTGACACTTGGAACAAAAACTTGAGTGTTTCCTTTCCAGTGATATCAGGCACACCCCAGAGTGTCAAAGTATATGGGAGCTGTACCACTTTTAATTTGGGTATGACGTTTAGACCAAACTGTCTGACTGGGGGTGGAAATGGGACTGAGTACCCAGGGCCCTTATGTGAGAAGGGCCCAAAAAGATGCTAGAATGAATAGCTGTGGATGCAGGGAGGGGCCCATAGAGAATGCCTTTCTACAAGGCCCAGAATTTTGTGCTACGCCCCTACATATTCATATATTTATACTTAATGTTTTAATATTGAAATGTAGCACGGTAAATCCTTAAGCTTAACTGTATCTGTGGATGGCTACCTTATGGCTAGCTTAGCTGTAGGTAAGTAATTCCACACCTGTGATCATTGTTGTGTACATTGAAAAAAATCATTACTAATAATATGTTGGATTCATCTTAATGTATATTTTAATCTACATTTTTTTTTTTTAAACCATTGAACAATAATTTGGCGGACTCCATACAACAACTCTGAGGACCCCCTAGGGGTCACGGACCCCCTGTTGAAGATCTCTGAGCTAGAGGATTCAACTGAATGGAACACATACATTTTAACGAATGGGTCGGAGTATCCGTTGGAGTCCATGGCAGCCAGATGAGCACAGCGGACCACGCCCACCATCAGACGACCCAGCTGGCTGTTGTACGTCAGTGACACCAGGATACGACCCCTCTCCTCTGAATCCTCACCTTCATTCAGCTGCGCACACACACACACATATATAGACACATAACAGATACCACACATGCACACAAAGTAATAGTATTTCATTTCCCTGATCTAAATGCTCCTTTACCCTCTGAACATATCTGGAGGGATTATACAGTGATTATCATAATATCTTCTAATGGAGGATAATGTATGTGCTACGAAATGGTATATGTACTGTATATCATTATACAATAGGCTTAGCTCCATTTACATTAACATGCTGTACATTACATTAGCAAATAGACTCTAAATACTTTCTGGCTTCATTTCTGTGGCTCTACTAATTGTTTTTAAATGACTCATGAATATATAATAGATCAATTTCAAGTCTCAGTGATTTCCTAAAACAGCTGGTTATTGTAATTGTCATCAAACCAACAGTAGGACATAGTGCATTTGTTTGGGACTATTTTTCAGCAGCAGTTTAATCCACATTTGGTGCTCTAGTGAGTATTTGTAGCAGTAACACGGTGTGTGTGGGGGATTGAGTCCAAATAAACTACAGTAGGTGGATCCTGATGAAGGAACATGTCACCCAGTGCAACAGTGTGGCTCATTGATGTGTTTTTAAATAGGGGTTGGACAACAATGTAGGGATGCACCAAAAGGACACAAACTAAGCTGGCGTCTTTAATATTCAGCAGAGAAGTCCAACACCATCCAATGCACAGTGGTACGAGATCCACGTGAGGGTCTTACGTCATCCTCGTAGAGAGCCATGCCACGGGCCGGTCCTCCCACAGCTTTCTTCACCTGTAAACCCAGTTATCATCACTTTCTGTACACACAAATGCTAAAGTGTTAAATTTCAAAGCAAATGAAAAGACAATGTATAACATAGGGATGTAATAATGAATAAATATAAATGTGTAAAATGTCCTAGGGCGTAATAAACTTTTGATTTCACTTGTGTCACTATTTTTGTATATCATTTTTGTTATTTAAGATCAAATACAATTTCAGGATGAACTGACCCTTTAATTGATGCTGTACTTTTTTATATTTTATAGTATATTCTTTAACAATATGAAATGTCAGTAGTGGGGTTTCCATCAACGTATTTTTATGCACATTTTGAAGTATTGCATTAGAAAATGTTGATTGAAACGGTAAAATTCAAAAAAAAAAAATGTACGCTCGCTTGAGGTGGTTTTTGCCTTTTTCGAAAAAGAGTTAATGCGCAAAATGTGACATGGCAACAGCTTTGCCGGATATGTTGTGACGTTGCGAACATGTAAGTCACATGACTATAGTCCCGGTATCCATCGGATAGGGGAAGGATCGGGAAATGTGTCCCATCCAGTGCGCCGTACACTTGTGACACAAGGTGCGTGGTGGGGTTGCGGTGCGCTGTAGCCTGGGCCGTAGCCTGGGCCTCAGCCACGTCGGGTATGTTGACGGATTGGTTGAACAGCTTGGATCGTACAGCCCGGCACACCGCGTACACACAGCGGTGGACGGTTGTCTCGCTGACACCAAATGTCTCTGCCACAACCCTGGATTCTGCACATGCGGCCGACTTGTACAATGCTACCTCTCTCCATTTAACCAAAGAACCTAGCTTCTAAACTCTTTGATTTAGCACGCCGGTTTGCGATCTACAACCATGCGTAACGTCAACTTGTGACTACGCTTTGTAGTCACAACCAGTTGATGGAAACGCTTCTAATTCGCATTTTCTTTTTTTCTCTCTTTTTTGCGACATTTTAAAAGTTTGCTTAAAATCCGCTTTACAATTAGATGGAAACATGACTAGTGTTGGTCTCAGACTCACCGGGATCACTCGCTCTAAGCAAACATTGAAGTTCTTCTTCTGATTAAACTTCAGTTTCTTCAGAGCAACGCGCGTCTCTCCGATGAATTCATTGTGTCCGAACTTGTCCTCGTCACTCACCGAAAGCCTGAAGACAGACAGTGTGTCTCATGAAACTCTTATGTAAGTAGTACAACATACAGTAGGAGGCAGAGGCACATAATTACGCATTTGAGGTACCCAACAGTATATAAAGGACTTAAACATCTACAGAAGTAAAATGCAACATAAACATTAATGCAGCGGGAAAATTAATCCAGAAACATCAGATAGAAGAGGAAAACACTGACAGGGAACATTTTACTGCAACAATGAGTACTATTGTGGCCGGTTAGCTCCGACCTGTGACCGTTTCCTGCATGTCTTCCCCCTCTCTCTCCCCTTTCATGTCTGAGTGAGCTGTCCTATCACTAAAGGTGGAAATGCCCATAAAAATAATCTTTAAAAAAAACAATGAGTACTTTAAGTACATTTTGCAGATACATACTTTTACTTAAGTAAGGGTTTGAATGCAGGATTTTTACTTGACTAAAGGATCTGAATACTTCTTCCACCACTGGAGGATAGGTTGGTTGTTCTTACCGGAGAGTTTTGCGTGACATTTCATCATCAGTGATACCGTGGTAGACCAGAGTCTCATTCCACACAGGATTCAGAGTGGTTTTTAGTGTCTTGGTGCGAAGCTTGTTGGACTGAGAACAAAATAATACACATTTTAAAAAAACTGATTATGACAACAGTTGAACGGTTGTCAAATCAACACCTTGAAGTTATAATCTAATACTGTGTCTGTACCTTACTGGCTCCAGGTAAGAGGTGCAGCTTCACATACGGGTCAGCGAGTCCGTTTGAGTCCATCGGCTTTAAACCCTGAGAGACACAAAGAAAGATAATGGTGACAATCAGTGTGAGTTGCACACGTTAAATGTTGTTCTAATATATTCCACGTAGTTTATTGTTAGCGTCATTGAATCCAAACATTTCTACAAATCTAGTTTACACTTATTGGATGAACCTCATTTTGTTTGGTCTCGTCTCATCTTTTCTTTTCTCGTCTTGTGTTGTCCCATCTTTTCTTGTCACATTTTTTATGATTTTTTTCTCGTCTTATTGCTTTCGTTTTTGACTCATCTTTTCTTGTCTTAACCTTCCCATCTTGTCCCATCTTGTCCCATCTTCTCCCATCGCGTCTGCTTGGTCTGATCTTGTCTGGTCGGGCCCCATCTTAGTTTGTCCTTTCTTGTGTTATTCTATTTGGTCTTGTCTCATTTTGTCCCATCTTGTCTTTAATTGTCTTGTCTCATCCCTTCTTGTCTGGTCCCGTCCCGTCTTGTCCTGTTTTGTCTCATCTTGTCTCCTTCTGTCAGTGTTGTCCTGTCTTGTCTCATCCTGTCTTTTCTCATGTTGTATTTTCTCATTGTGTGTGTGTGTGTGTGTGTGTGTGTGTTACTATATTCGTGGGGTCCAAAAACCGGGGAATACAGTATACTTGTGGGGTCTGCACAGCCTTGTGGGGCCCAAAATGCTTGACCCCACAAGGTTAAAGGTCTGTTTGAGGGTTAAGACTTGGTTTTAGGATTAGGGTTAGAATTAGGTTATGGTTAGGGTGAGGGTAAGGGTTAAGGTTTAGTTGTGATGGTTAAGGTTAGGGTAAAGGGCTAGGGAATGCATTATGTCACTGGCGGGTCCCCACAAAGATAGTGAGACGCAATATGTGTGTGTGTGTGTGTGTGTGTGTGTGTGTGTGTGTGTGTGTGTGTGTGTGTGCGTGTGTGTGTGTGTGTGTGTGTGTGTGTTTACCTTGGCTTTAACGATACAGCAGTGAAGGGCGTGGTTCTCCTGTTCGTAAAGCAGACTGAACTCCAGAGATCCCAGAGTGGCTGCAGGAATAAAAACACAGGAACACGTCAGACACTTAAGAGGAGAAACCAATTTCCCTGTAAAGCAGATAAACATTGATTTCCACTTCATTGCTCCACTGGGAATTTCTTTCACAGCTGTGGGCACAACTTATATTATTCACAAAGATAAAAAAAATGAGTAAAAAATTAAACTAGAACGTGAAGACACAATGTTCTATAAAGTAGAGCTTTATGTTAAGATGTAAAATGTCATGATTGTGGTTTTCAGTTGTGTTTTTTTCTCTTTTACTTTTGTCTATTTATTCCCTGTGTGTTACTGTTTCCCTGTTATTTGTTCATGGTTATGTTTTACCCGTGTTCGTTCTGTGTTTTGTTTACATCCTGTTTTACTTTGCTGTGTCTGTTTCTCCTGTGTCATGTCTTGTTTTACTTCCTGTCTTGTGTTATCCCGCCTCTGTGATTGTCTGCCCTGCTCTAATGTCACCCAACCCGTTTCTCACTTCGAACTCGTAAAATACAAACGTTTGGACAGTGGCTGTCAGCATCTGAAGTGACAAAAAAAACGCCCTTCAGCATCTTTGTATAACGTACCGGGGAGAGCAGCAGATACACGGGGTTTAGCGAGTAGTATGTAAGGACAAAATTCCGCGTTAGGAGGTTGGTTGGGGTAGCGGATGGGTCAAACACAGGACCTTCACCCAGGAGACCAGGGTTTGTGTCCTGTGTGTTTCCTAAAGTTGCTTTCTTCTTTAACTGTCCTGTTATTCCCTCGTGTCACAGAAGCGTAAGCCCACCCACGACCTTTTCCTAAACTCAACCGTCCCGTTCCCGCGTGTCACGGACCTTTTCCTTAAAATAGCTGCGTCAAAAGGGACGCCAAGAGTCCCGACCAAGCGCGTTTAGTTAAAGCGCGTTATATGACACTAAAGGAGACTTTTAGCGTCAATAACAACGACAAAGGCACCTGACCAAACGTCCGTATTTTACGAGATGGGAGTGAGAATGTGTTGTCTCACCTGTTCATCAGCCCTCTTGTCACCTGTCCCTCGTTACCTTGTGTGTTTAGTCTCTGTGCTTTCTTTTTCTGATGTCCGATCGTTGTTGTAACGCGAGTCTTTACGCGAGTCTTTTCCTGTGTGTCTCCCTGTGAAGTTTTATTCCTCCTAGTGTTTTTGGTTATTCCTAATCTTCTGTTTCCTGAGTGTTTTTGGTTATTCCTAATCTTCTGTTTCCTGAGTGTTTTTGGTTATTCCTTTTGCCAGTTTTCTACCTGCTTGCTTCAGGACACTTTTTGTTGTAACCAGTTTGATTTAATAAACTAACAAAACCTTATGTTGCCTCCTCGTCAGCATTTTTGGGTCCAAGCCTGCAAAAATCCTGACATAAAATCAGTCTTACTGGCATCGTCTGAGTCGTAGTCGTTGTCCTCGTCCTCTGTTTGATCAGGTGGGGGTCGTGCGGGGGCGGTGTTGTTGACAGGTGGATTAATCCTGGCTGCAGGAACATGTGATGAAATGGAGCTGAAGACAACAGGTGGTCTTTTTTCCTCCACAGCTGGAGGGGACACGGCCTTTTTCACATCTGCAGCAGGAGCTATCGACATTACAATCAGCAATTAATACAGTCCGGAACATCTTTTCATACGTAGTTATCAATGTCAAACTGTTGAAAGTGGCCCTGTTGCATGGGGCTTATTCTTAGAAGGAGCAGCGCTGCTTTACCTGAGGTGCGGGTGACCTGCTGTGCGTTTGCTCGAGGAGGTTTGGAGGCTAACACGTGTCTCTCAGTCTTCATTACAGCTGCTGGACAGGACTGACTCTCATTATAGCTGTCAGCTGTTGTTGTAGTTGTTGTTGCTGTCTGCTCCCATTGTTCTGATCCACAGGACTGCTGCTGCTCTGTGGAGAGGACATAATAATATCACTGTCACCAAAACCGATACTGTTGGTGCTACTGTAGTCTCACATTTCAAGCTCTATCTCCACAGCGCTTTGTGGAGTAAAGTCTGGCTACATCATAGATGCATTCTGGGATAGGAGAAAAAAAACACTTGCATTTCTTCACAACCATACATATATATATATATATATATATATATATATATATATATATATATATATATATATATATATATATATATATATATATATATATATATATGAGATAGAAGATATTTTCATGAAGATATTTTCATGAGCATTGTACAGTGTGATTTGGAATATGGACATACGTTATAACCTTTCTTTATATATATATATATATATATAATATTATTCTTCAGTATATAGGCCTAATGCATACACACTCTGTTGGTATAAAATACCATATTCCTGATGATGTGTTGTAGGTCCCTGTGATCCTCCTGGACCAGAACTGTTCACGGTGCTGGACTGTTGAGATCTGGACAAAGGGAGGAGGGCAGGCAGACCCTGCTGGACTCTTCCCTTGAAGAACCAAGCTCCTGAACGCTTCTGCACCTGCAGGAACAATTCAGATACATTTAGTCCTAGTTCTACAAACACAGAGGATTGGCCCATAGACAATAAGAAATACGGACAGTTATGTAGTCTCATCACATCCACAGGTTTTAAAGTATAAAGAGTAAAAGATAGGATGTTGAGATTGGGTGTACAACAAATAATGGACAAAGCTTCCGGGTTTGAAAAGTGCAGCCAATGCTGAAGCTCCTTAAACCTGCATTTTATCTAATTTCCAGCAGCGGGCGACTCCACTGGCTCCAAAAAGAAATGTGTCTATAAAAGTCAATGAGAAAATGACCCTACTTCTCACTTGATTTATTATCTCAGTAAACATTTTCATAATGAGTTTACAGTCTCAATCGCTAAGTTCAAGTCTTCCTCAATACAGCATGATGTTAACGTCCGTTTCAGCTATGGATGTTGTTTGTCTCGCTCTAAGCATAGCTTGAATTTTTACCATCTCCATTAGCAACTTCATTAGACTGTGAACTGGGGACTGTGCGAGGACAGCGACATACAACATTGGAAGAATGTTTGCCGGATCGATGGCGTCCATATTAGCTTTTACTCTTGTCCTCCTCTTTGTGCTGTTTTTAAAACAATTTCACTATCCACATTCAACTGTTCTGCTGGCTCTGTGCAGGGCATACACTTCCTGCACAGAGCCAGCAGAACAGCTGAATGTGGATAGTGCAATTGTTTTTCAATGTTAGTTGTTAGTTGACGTGTAGCCACCACGCCCATTTCCAGCATGTCAGGTAATTGTCATGCATCGCTCCCGGGTTGTGACCCAGGTCATAGCTGGTCATATAACATATACCCATGTTAACTGGCTTGGTTTGAATTTCCAAAAGAAGAGTTGAACACAGGTCAGACAACCCTAGCCCAACCCTGGTCAGTGGTGTGATAAAGAGATATTAGCAATGCTAACTATGGCACTGTCTCCGCTGGATGACTTCGCTTCAGAAGGGTTGAAAAACAACTTTCCCTCCTTAGCGTTGAGCTTAGCGCAGCGCTATTGCAACCATAAACAACACTGGCTTAAACACGTCATCCTCCCTAGCTCCATCGCTCCTCAAAAATCCTCACAACTGGTGAAAAAAAACAAGATGGCGACACACGTATCGCCAAACTCGAAGCTTCAATACAAGTCCAGAAACCAATGCGTGACGTCACGGATGCTACGTTCACTATTTTTACAGGCTATGGTTTCTTTGCTTTACGGAACAAACGGAGCTACATCACGTTCTGCGTCATGTGCCTAATAGCAAGCGAAGTAGCGTCTGATTTTGACCTAAACCGTGATTTTTTAGGAAGCTTCAGTATTGTTGGTTTCTAAGCCTAACCAAACTGCAACCGTATCACAACGTTGACGATGTGTTTGAACCCACAACCTATATATTCTCTGGTTTAGATATGATGTTGTATTTCCTGCCACCGCTAGAGGTGCTACTTTATGAAAGACTCCTGTGGGTCATAGTCAGGGTTCAAAATTAGCATCATTTACCAGCCAAATGCTGGTAAAATATCCAATTGGCTAGTAGATTTGCTTCATTAACCAGCCCAAAAACAATGGTAATTTAGTAATGGGCTGGTAAAATTTGAACATTCACTTGCCATTTGGCTGTTGGATAAAAAAGTTAACTTTGAACCCTGGTCGTAGTATTGGAGAGTAGGAATACAATTTAATTTTGCAGCATTAAAGCAACACCAAAGATTCTTTTGTACTTTAAAATAATGTTTCCAAAATCGTTTCAGTGGTTCATCAACTCGTAACAGGGTGAACGGCACTTCTGCATTCGCTTTGCGGCTCTCTATCGGCTATAACCGCACTATGCAAGTTTGACCGCTTCCAACCTGTAGGGGGACCGAAGAGGAAAAGTGCTTTGGTGTTGCTTTAAGGTCCATCCGCACCAAGAACGATAACTATAACTATAACCATAACTTTAACTATAACGATGTGAGCATTCACACTGCTCAACGATAACGTTCTGCAAACAGCGACATTAAGCATGCGCTGCACGCTCCAGTTGATAATAATTCATCACCCACTGATACAGCAGACTTTGCAACGTAAGATTAGGCCTACAGGAATGTTATATATCCTACATATACACGTGAATTTGGGTACATTTTATGAACCAAAAAAAGTCAGACCGGTGGACCCTGTGACGCCGACACCGCTGCCTTCTCCAGGAAACATCAAGCGCACAGAGCTCCAGAGAGCCGGGGGGATCAGACAGGCGGTGTCAAGTCTGTGCAGAGCACCAGGACAAAAACACTGACAGTATGGTAATCACATCTAAAACACTAGGTTCACTCTTAGTGGTTTCAGTGACATGAGAAATACATTCAAAGTACTGATGTTTAGGGCGCCCGGATAGCTCAGTTGGTAGAGTGGGCGCCCATATATAGAGGATTACTCCTCGACGCAGTGGGCCGCGGGTTTGACTCCGTCTTGCGGCCCATTGCTGCATGTCATTCCCCCCTCTCTCCCCTTTCATGTCTTCAGCTGTCCTGTCGAATAAAGGCCTAAAACTGCCCCAAAAATAATCTGATGTTTAAAATACAGAGATCCAAGATCGTAGCCCCGCCGAGGAGAAAAGTCACACCACTGACCACCTGTTTGAAACAAATCTCTCAGCAGCGTCTCTCTCTACCGTGTTATGTTGTAAACTCAGATGGATTGTGATTGGCTGTCAGTGTTTCTATCGTTCATCAAATCTGAAAGTGATCCCAACGATATCGTTCTCCACTGTTGTTGTCGTTATAGTTGTGGAGTGGACTCCGCCATCCACTGTAGTTGGAACAATTTTTAAAATTAGCCTATATATTTATCTTATAGTTATCGTTCTTGGTGTGGACGGTCCTTTACAGAAAAGTTATTCTGTGTGTGACTGACATGAGGGAGCATTTATTTAAAGAGTCTGGGCTCCCCGAGGCAGAGACCTCAACAAACTGCAACACCATCATCAAAACAACATTGTATAACTGCAACAGTGAGAAAAACAGAAAGCAGACCTTATTCTTCATGGTTCGTATAGATCAGAATGCTAACAATTAAAAAGGCGTTGAAATAAGTCATCACTAATCTTGGGATATTGAGGGGCTATCAATAGAAGGTAATTTTCCACATCACTGGACAGTGAAATGCAATTCTGTGCTAAAAGACGAGTCTAAAAGCTAGAAAATGGTTCATGTCATGAGAAAAGCTTCTGTTCTGGTGACGGATGAACAACATAATGACATAATTTGGCCCCATGATTTTATCAAACCCACTCTGTTCTTCATCGCTTCTCATCCTCTCACCTCTTGCTGTTCATTGCAGATTCTGCACAGCCACACAGGACTGGTCCTGCTGTTGCTCGAAATCCCACATTTGCTGCACATGTGCTGCAAAAAGGCAAACACATACAGTACATAAGAACAATGCGTGGATGGAAGTATTCAGATCCTTTAAGTAAAAGTAATAAATGGTGCTTTATTAAATAAACTTATTATAAGACGCATACACAGAGGAACAATCCTACACAGTTCTTGATGGCAGGTGCACAGAGCACATATCATTTCACAGTTCAGATTGCACTGACCTCTACATAATTTTTGAGAGCAACAAGAAGCAGAATGTGCATGAGACCAGGATATATAGAGTGTATGTCAGGAGCCGTTAGCACATGGCCCACTGGCTGCTTATCGCCATAGGAAAGCTATCAGGATCTACTCAACACTATAGAACAGAAAGTACTGAGACGTCCTAACATATCCCCAAGGGACTTTCTGCAACTGTCTCTTTTCTTTTTTTGTTCCAGCAGAAAGAATTCGAGACTGTCCTTCCCCCAAAAACGCCCACATAAGTCGTTTGTTCAAGCATCAATTGTGACTTATATTTATGTTTATAGTGGTGGCTCCCTCTAGTGGCTGTAGTAGTTATGACGGGAGCAAAGCAGGAAGGAAGGTGACGAAGCGTAAAGGCAGTTTTACAGCTCTGCGGAGGCTCCATGCAGAGCTTTCTTCGTAGCCTACGTAAGTGGCCTGAAGTTTATACTTGTGCGCTGGCGTGTACGTCGAGCCTGCATGTGTGTGTGTGTGTGTGTGTGTGTGTGTGTGTGTGTGGGGGGGGGGGGGGGGGGGGGGGGGGAGTGTGTGGTAGAGCGAGGAGGAAGTGAGAGAGTGACGGCGATTAGCTTCAGAGTGTGTGCCAACTCTAGAGTAATAGTGAGAGAAACAAAGTGTCTCCCCTGTTCTTTCTGACCAAGGTGAGACATATTTAGCAGGAGAAGTTAACCCTCTCCTTGATTTCATGTTGTTTATGGAGAAGGAGAAATGAGTCGGGGGGTGGATGCAATGCTGCAAAGCCACGGCCGAACAATCTGCGTCGCTGCGACATGTGGTTACATTTTTCGAGAGGTGCCCGTCAGGGTCCGGCGTAGGGTCCGGCGTAGGGTCCGGCGTAGATGCAGAGGGGTCTGCGGGCGTACGCCGTCGATTCTACGCAGAAGCATAAAAAGGCCTTAAAAGCACCAAATTTCCACGTAAGGAGGTAGGTGGTTGTGGCTAGAAGGGATACAGCTACCGCCAGACATTATGCAAAATTGCACAAAATCTAATCTAATATAATAATATAATTTTAATACTTTCACCCAGGAAACTTGGTTTGTTCCTTGGGAGTGTTTTAATCCAAACCAAAATCTTTTTCTAAATTAAACTGTCGTTGCCGTAGCTATATCCCTTCGAGCCTTAACCGAGGCAGGTCGAGGTGGTGGATGGGTCAAACAAACGCGGGACTTTCAAGAGAGTCTGAACATAAGCGTAAACATTTTTTTTAATCTTACAGAACAAACGGAGCTACGTCACACTCTGCGTCACATGTGTAAGCGGAATTGGAGTAGCATGTGAGTTTTTAACCCAAACCACAATCTTTATTTTCCAAACTTAACCAATAAGTGTTGGTTCCTAAACATAACCAAGTAGTAGTTGTGCCTAAGCCTAACCAAACTGCAACATTTCACAATGTTATCGACGTGTTTGTCACCAGAACCGATACATTCTCTGGTTTAGATATGAGGTGGTATTTCCTGCCACCGCTAGGGTGACTTATTTAGGAATCACTCCTGTGGGTCGTATTAGAGGGTAGGTATAAACAATGGATTTGAGGCCTTTTTGAAGAATACAGATATCCACCTACTTTATTACACTGCACACAGAGGACAGCTGTGACCCCCTGCGGTCCAAAAGACGCTCCACACAGCAGACAGTGCGACTGTCCATCGCCACACGCCGTCTTCTTGATGTTATGCAGGCGACTGGAGAGACGCCTGGGAAAACACATGTAAATAAATGTGAGCACAAAACACAAACTTGGCACAGGTTTTACACCAAAAGTCATTCAGCACAGCGAGCATCTCTGCACGGTCCACTGGTGTGATTCTGTGCAACAGAGACAATAGTTTTCCATCTCACTCAATCCTCTCATGCTCCATGGCCTCCATCATGGCCGCCCGAGCCAGGACACTGTTGATGATCGCCTTCTCCTCATCCGTGAGCTCCTCCCCTGGGGGGCCGCCAGACATGTTCATCATCCACCCGATCCTGAACCCAAAACACACACACACACACACACACACACACACACACACACACACACACACACACACACACACACACACACACACACACACTTTTTTAGCACAATACATTAAAGGTGTCTGATAAGCATGTGGTTCATCAGTTTACTGTAGAACAACTTATAATAATTGAAAACACACACACACACACACACACACACACACACACACACACACACACACACACACACACACCCTAATTCTAACCCTAATTCTCAACCCTCAAACAGCCCTTTAAACTTGTGGGATCCAGCATTTTGGCCCCACAAAGCTGTCGGGACCCAACAAGTATACTGGACTCCCGGTTTTTGGACCCCACGAATATAGTTAAAACATCCACATCCACACACATACACATACACACACACTCACACGCACGCACACACAGCAGAGTATAAGTGGCATGCAAAGTAAAAACGCAGCTCGGACACAAAGGCCAAAAAAAGTGCATCACTAAGGGGAGCGAGACACTGATGCCTGAGGACAGGAGCACAGCTGGGTCGCTGAGCGACTGCAAACGTTGTCACAAACAGTAGCTCACAGGTGGGTTACATGATGACTTATCTTAATAATGAAACATGAAAGCAAGTGATCATCTGAAAGCATGTGTCATGCATTTTGTTCATTGTCTTTTTCTTGTCAGAACAAGAAAAAGTTCAATAGCATGTTTGATTACTGTAGGCAACTGATCAATTTCTCAAATTCAGGCCTTGAAGCTGTGGTAGGCAGGTGTACCGAGTTGTTATTGCTTATGATTACACTGTTTGTAAGTCATTGGAGGTTCATATAGTTACAATAAATACATGAACAGATGATTCAAACAAGTTAAAATATTATGTCATACGTTACATTTGAAGTTGAATCTACAATAGAGTAACAGTAAAAAGGCAACAGGATTTAATTCATGTAAAATATTTTCATGTAAAAGTTGATATATTTACATTGTGTATATCTGTACATGTTAAAAGCAAGCGTAGTATTGATTATGCTTTTTGTATGTTTCAGTTTTACGCTTTCCTTGCAACGTCAATAAACGTGTGGATAAGGGATCAACTTCAGAGGCTTGATGATAGGAACGCGTTTATCTGGCTGTCAAGTTATATTCAGTGCATATACCGAGGGCAGCACAGCAAGTTTTTTGCTAGCCAGGGAAAACCCTGACAAACTTCCGGCAAATTTGAGATTTGCTCTGCAAGTCAGCGTGGCCAAGAGCCCATTCAAGCCCATTTCCAATTTTTCCAAATCGAGGCATCAATCACAACCGTTGAGGCGGGCTTTACACGATGACGACAGCGCAGCGACAGCGAGTAGCTTTTTGTTTACATTCAACAACTACCGCACAGCTACCGAAGCGCAGCAACCCGTTGATGCCGCTGTCCCTGCTACGTCACCCGGATCGTTGGTCTGATTGGTTGAAAGACTATCCAAGGCGCCCAGAGGCATTTGAGCGGCGTCCGTTGGTGACGCCCCTTTAGGAAATGAGCTGTGAATGAATCTTGCCCAGACCCTTCTCAGTTAGAACTGAGAAGGGTCTGGTGTCAACCAGGCTAGTGTTTTGCATCATTGGGCAAAAATTCCATAATAATCTTTTTGCATTTTTCAATTCAAGTGGTCTGAGAAAAACTTCTCCTGGCTCTGTTTTCACGCTTTAGAAACTGTATAGCCTGTGACGGGAGACTGTGGTCAATAACAGTACATCGCATATAAAAATCTTATTCTTCCAAAAATATGAAATATACATAGTCTCGGAGTTGGTTGGTTCCATACAAAGGTTTAGATCAGTGATCACGTGATTGATTTGTCTCAATCCATGTTTAATTCTTGTTTTAAAAAAAATCTGAAGCTTGTGCATTCTCTAATATGGGTGGGAATTGAGCAAAATTAACCATAATAATATTCATAATAAATAACATTTCAGCACATTACCTTCTGATGGTGAAAGCCTAATTCAAAGGCAGAAATCCTGCAGAAAAAGTTCCTATTCCAGCATTAGCAACAAAATGTTTTCAAATTGCGTGCAAAGAATTCAGCTTCATGAAATATTTAGTTTTCCCCCATTTTGATTTTCCCCATTGTATTTTAAAAAGCTGCAAAATATTTCCTTTTTATTTCACATTTTAAAAAGCAGTCGACTCTTAACCTCCAAATGTTGCTTCTAAAATCCAACTGACAGAGCAGAGGCCACATTTCCTGTCAGCAATAATCAAATGCTGTCAGCTTGTGAAGTGAATACAACAGTTTTGTTTGATCATTTCGTGGCTTGCCATGATGGGCAGGAACGTGCACGAGCAAACTGTGGCTTCAGGGATGAGCTTGTGGTTTCACCAGAGGATGCAGACGATCTGTTCTGTTATCATGGCTTTATTCGGGGAAGATGCACCAACATAAAGCAAATATGTTAAACATAACAACACTTTTTAGTGTGTTTTGCCTTTTCAACATTAGAACAAAATCAGTTACTGACACACTTTATTTAACCGTTAAAGAGTAACAATAAGATAAATAAAAAACATCATTTTTGTCACAATGTTGCAGAGATATCGAGGAATTTGAGTTTTGATTTTTCCCAAAACAAAAAAACTTTTTTTTTTTAAACAATACAGCAAATATTCTGTATTTTACCACCACTATATTTCCTTATTTACAATTCTGTTGCGTGCACCAAACTCCATCCATCTAATTGGTGTTTTTAGAAACACAGTAAAGAAGCCTGTACTCCCACTGTGCAGCAAGAGATTTAAGTTATGAGAGATCTTTTGATCAAGACGGCTAAATTTGTTGCATGCATAATTGTGAAGCACAGACCTTCAGGCTACAACTGGAACTTGGATAGCAGCTCTGCTCCTTTGGGATGGTTATGAAGATTTAATCTACCTGCGTACCTGCAGAGTGTCCGTGCACATTACGGAATGAGGCAGACATGTGCCCAGCCTGACCACAGCTCCTGAAATGCTACTAAACCTTTCTATTTCTTCTTTATTAGTAAAGGGAATTACCTCTTCATACGCCTGTGTATTGTGTGAATAATTGTCAACTTGTCTTAAAGCTATAGTGTGTAGTTTCTGTCGCCCCCATGAGGAATTCTAAGTAATGACAACAAAACTCTTGGCACATCCACATGATACAAGCCTTCTGTGATCGCGCACCACCCTTAATATGAAAACATATGTTATTAACCCCTAGGTTCATTTTGTGCCCGAATTGTCCTTTAACTATAGAGTATCTTTGATTATACCTGCTAAACATGAGCATGTTCAGCATTGCTATTCTGAGCATGTTGGTAGGGGCGAGTCCAGGATTTTTTAAGTGGGGTGGCACAGAGGGGACCAATAATCAGTCAGGATCAGAATACAGCATAGAAAATCTGCTTAGAAATATAGGAAATATTAGCTAGGATAATTTAGCTAATAATTCTGCTAAAACATCACATTCAATATTAGTTTCACTTTTCATCATATTTCATGTTGGCATGCAGATGTTCTCAAAGCAAAGCTCAAAGCACCGCTGTGCCGAAGTACAAGCTCACAGGGCTGTAGACTCTTAGTGTTGTTTTGATGAAATACTGCTACTTGTAAAATATGAAATATGTATCATTCTGTTACAGATTACAGTTTATATATTTTGTGTAAAATCTTGTGTTGGAAGTGTACACTAAAGGGATTTAAAAAATGGCCGTATGAAATGTACAATCTGGCGTCAATTCATGTGAACACAATTGTAGGCTACAGATTAAAATCAGTGACCGAGTCAGACTTCCAACATAAAACTGTACAAGCACTGTGCATTATTCTGCCTGTAAGAGAGAAGAAGTACGGAGATTTCACCGTCCACTTAACTGCCCAACAGTGTGCCACAGCCGAAGAGGCACTCCTTTTAAAAGCTCTGAGAGATGCTAATATGATTATCCATGATTTATTTCAGCTCTAACACACCTACTGCTGTACCCGCTCCTCTGTTAAACATCTACCGGTCATGTCTGAGTGCACGGGCACCATTTACAGTACTCGTGCAGCTGCTTGAAAACAGTGCGTTAATTGAGGCTGACTGCTGATTGCTGACTGCGAACAAGCTGTGATGTGTAATGGAAGTGTGGTCTGCAATGTGCATGCCTGAAGACATTTTCACTGCGGAGAAGCGCACTCATTATCTTTTGACAAGAACATTGTTAAGAGGAAAGCTTGACCTCAACTTCTCGCCTCTGGTCCAAACCAGGCTGCTGAGACAGACGCCACCTCTCCCGTTGACTGATCCCGCACTCTTTTCGCTGACAGTATGGAGAGAAAATATTAAATTATATATGCATAATTTCCTCTCTGTCGTAAGCACATTTTATTCCCTATTTTTAAAGGTCTTGAAGGTGGCCAACCCCAAATTATCTGTATAATCTACATGACCAGTTACGAGCAGTTATGTGGCTGTGTCAGAGCATTAAACATCATGAGATCAGGCAGTAGCTGCTGAGTGGGAATATTTTAATGCCTCACTTAGTTAACGGCTCAGTGCTCTTCTTTCTCATTCGTTGCCCTCTTTTCCCTCCCTGTCCTTTCTCCGATGCAAATGTCAGGGTGGTATCATTGGGGACAATGTGGCAACCTGACAGATTGATGTGTGTGTGCGTGTGTGCGTGCGTGCGTGCGTGCGTGCGTGCGTGTGTGTGTGTGTGTATCATGGAGGGTTCAGAGAGAGAGAAAGGTGGGGTCAGTAAGAAAGAAAATGTTCTGAAATAGCAGACACTTTCAGCCTGTGAGTCACCTCTCAATGTAACACAAACACACAAACACACACACACAAATATATCGTCGCTGTCGGGCAGAAATCTTCGTATCTCCATATTTCATCATTTTATTTTTTTATTTTAAAGATTATTTTTTGGGGGGCTTTTTGTTTATTTTTATCATTTTATTAGACAGTGATCGTGACAGACAGGAAAGGGAGGAGAGCGAGAACGACATGCAGCAAAGGGCCGCAAGTCGGATTCAAACCCAGGCCGTTGCCAAGTACTCAGCCTACAATGGGTATTGGGTGAGCTAAAGGTCGCTCCATCATTTGATTTTTTCCATAAATCATGCTATTGGTCACCCTTTCTGTCTGTCTGTGGGTTTTACAAAAATGTCAACAGTGATGAGGTGATTTGAAGGTGACTGCGTCTGAGAAAAATGGCAACATTTTTTCATTTCCTGAGAACAACATTTCTGGACATACAAGGTATTTGCCTGACAGTGACAATATAAAGCTACAGCCAGGAGACGGTTAAACCGCCTACACATGATAAGCGATTTGCTCTCTGCGCACCGCTAGGAATAGGCGCAGAGCAAAGCACAGAGAGTAGGGCGCAGCGCAGGTATTTGTCATCAAGCTATTTCCCAGTAACGACATGCTGTTATCTCATTGGTTGTGCTTTCGAAAGGTCAGGGGCAACTACGTCAAAGTTGAAATAATTGTAACTTTGAGTGCAGCACAAAGCGGCAAATCCGAGCGGTGCGCCAGGGATAGCGCAGCGGCTAGTTGGGCGCCACCGCCCTCCCTCGTAGGAAATCAATGGAACGGCCGGCGCAAAGCGGTTTTGCCTCAGCATAAAGACTAGAAACAGGGGGAAACTGAAAAATTAAAATACTCAAAGTTAAGTAAATTACAAATACGTGAACATTGCACTTGAGTAAATGAAATTACATTTTTAAGTAAAGACTTTCTCGGCTATAAAAGATTGTAATTCATAGGCCTATATAATGTCAGCCAAGAATTAGAGTCAGGGTCATTTATTTCTTTGCCTCACTGTCACATGCGAGACACACACACACACACACACACACACACACACACACACACGGAGTTGACTATTGACCCGAGCCATTGCTGCCTTTACAGTAGATCAATGAGCTGTGTAGCAGGACATCACTCTTCTATCTGATTCTCAAAGTCAGAGGACACAAACTGCTTCACACATGACAGCATATCAATATCAGCCTCTGTTCACCCTCCAACCCTCAATCAGCAGATCGAATGTGCAGCAGATCAATGCCATTTACTCAAGTACTGTACTTGAGCACAAAGTCGAGGTACTTTAACTGTACTTCACTTATGGTTTAATATTCCTGCTGCATTAATGTTTATGTTGCATTTTCCTGCTGTAAACATTTAATATTGTGCTCATTTTAACTCGTTTATATATATGGGTGGGTAGTTTAATCTACAGCAATGCATCATGGTCTATAAGATAATCATATGTTTGTAGCGTCGCTGTCCTGTGAGAACCACGGATCACAAAAACTTCTCATGGCGTCAGAAAAACAGCCCTGTTTTCAGACTTGTGACGATACGTTTTCCAGCTGATTCAAGAGGCTTTTAAAGACTTTATTTAGCTTAAGAAGTAGAATTTTCTCAACACATATCACAAACATTCAACATCAACACATCTGGAGATACGTGGTTCTCACTAGACAGGAAGGGGAGGAAAAACTGTCATCTGAAAAGTAACTAAAGCTGTCAGACAAATGGAGCACAAAGTACAATATTTACCTCTGAGATGTAGATGAGTACAAGTATAAAGTTGCATAAAATAGAAATACTCAAGTAAAGTACAAGTACACTTGAGTAAATGTACTTGGTTACATTCACCCACTGCAACCATGGTGCATTTGCACCTGGGTTAGGTGCCTTGAAGTGAACGGTCGCAGCGCTGCCTGGAAGGAGACGTTTGGGGCTTAAAACACCATTGAGCATCAAAAACAAGTAGTCCAGTTTTTCCTTTTTTGTAACCAGTGTTCACTTCAGGCTTATACAGTATGACAAATGTCAAATAGTCATCTAGCACGTACTGAACTTCGTCCATGATGTGGGGGATGATGTGGCTTCCTGCGACCTCAGGGGAGCAGGGGTACGTGTGTGCGTGTTTGTGTGCACGTGCATAAGTAACACTTCATTCATACAGCATTTTAAAAACATGCAGTTTCAAAGTGCTTCACACACACATGCACAATACATATGAATAAATAAAAAGAAACATACAAATTAAGTTTAGAAGACAGCATAATTAGGGTGCAGCACTTTACACAAAGGCTAAAGTATAAAAAGGTGGGTTTTTAAAAGACGCTTAAACCAGTCAAGAGATTCAGCAGACCTAACAGAGAGGGAGAAGATTCCAGAGGGTTAATGCTAAAAAGGCAAAAGCACGGTCACCTTTGGTTTTGTAGTTGGAGCGAGCAAAAGATAAAAGACCAAGGTTGGAGGATCTGAGTGGGCGTTTAGTGGAGTGAGGAACAAGGAGCTCAGAAATGTATGGGGGGGAAAGGTCATGTAATGCTTTGAAGGTAATCAACAGGATCTCATACTGTATTATGAATTTTACCAGAAGCCAATGAAGGGATGCAAGGATGTGTGTGTGTGTGTGTGTGTGTGTGTGTGTGTGTGTGTGTGTGTGTGTGTGTGTGTGTGTGTGTGTGTGGGAAGGGATAACATCTGAGATAAATATTTTTTGTGCGTTGCACATTCAAGATGTAGATTTTAGGAAAAAGTTGTGAGGTTTTAATTTTTCTGTCTGTCAGTCGGTCGGTCAACCACTTTGGTCCAGACTGGAATATCTTAACAACTATTAAATGAATTGACATAACATTTTGTACAGACTTTCATGGTTCCCAGAGGATGGATCCTAGACTGGATCAACAGAAGTACATTTCCAGGATAAAGCCGACAGAGGAGCTCTCTGTGTGTTGTCTAACTTGGTTCTCTTCAGGAAACAACAACAAACTTTGAGCTACCAAGCCCACTGAAAGTGGCAAGTTTTGAAGAAAATGTGGATCGTGCAACAAGGCAGGCCTGCTTGGTTCTTTCGGGGAATGATTGTAAAGATTTACAAAGAATATGTTTACGGCATTTCCTCTCTAACTGGGACGTTTTGGGAGCGATTGGTGGGATTGCTGTGGACGAAGTACACACGGAGATACACTGGTAAGAGCTGATGAGGTTTAACCATGTATCAGCTAATTTAAATAGCTCACGTTACTGTATTGTGTCAACAGTTAACATCATTTAATATTGTATGTGGCATTTTCTTTGCGGGGTGCAAATGTTCCACCAAAACCAGTTCCTTACCGAGACTATTTGGCAGAGCCACCGTCGCTGCGTCCAGAGCTTAGTGTTGTCCAAGACGATTGGGATTGCTTTAAAGAAATGCAATTTTCCACTATCCCAGAATGCATCTGTGGTGTAGCCAGACCTTCCTCCACAGCTCTGTGGAGATAGGTCTGGCACTGCGAGACTAGATTAATGACTTTGGTCTTACCTTTCCTCTAGCGCCATCATCAGGTCAAGATCTTAATGACAAACTGCCTGCAAAACCAATGGCATTTTCATCGGCCTCAGTTAGACTTTGCATTTTGAGCTAATTAGCAAATATAAAGTCAAGTCAATATAGACCAATACCACTAATGACAAATTTGCCTCAAGGGGCTTTAGAACCTGTACGTCACCGTATACTTTCTCTCCTTTGACCTTCAATTCACATCAGGAAAACTTCCCCCCAAAAAACCTTTAACAGGAGCTTTAAAATGGAGGAAACCTTAGGAAGAACAACAGAAGCGGGATCCCTCTTCCAATTAGTGTGTGTACAGACTAGCCAACATAAAGTATCAAAGACAAACAACGTTTACGTAGAAAGCAAACCGATATGAAGATATTTGAGTCCGGGAGGATGTCAAGCAGCATCCAGATGTCTCCAGATGCTAACGTGCTCAACTAAAACGCAGTAAACAGACCTGCTTAATGTCAACGTTTTGTCACAATTGTCATTGCGAGCATGTCAGCGTTTAGCTCAAAGCCCGTCTGTGCATTCAAACGGCCACAGAGAGCTGCGAGCATGGCTGCAATCTTCTTCTGTTCCATCCAACACAAAAACATGTCTTCCGCTCTCTCTGAGGTCAGATAAGGAGAAGTGGAACTGCAAGGAGCTCTTCTCTCTTTCAGCTAATCACACGTCCATCCGTCTGTCCGTCCGTCAGTCTCTATCTGTCTCTGTCTGTCTCTCTGGCTGTCTCTCTGTCTGTCTTTTTAGTAAAGTAGGTCTTCTGTAATTAAGACCCTTACCAACCTGGCATTAACATTAACACATATTGACATGCAAAAAATGTCACACACACACACACACGGCTCTCCCCCTGACTTACACACACACAAACGGCTCTCCCCCTGACTTACACACACACACGGCTCTCCCCCTGACTTACACACACACACTCTCCCCCTGACACACACACTTTTTGTGCAGAGAGAGGACCTGTCACACATGGTCAGCGACTCAGAAAAGCAGTGCAAATTGACATGAAGTAAAAGGAAACCAGGGCATTTTAGCTCCATGAGACTATGTGGGCTGACTTAGAGCTGCAGGGCCACACACACACACACACACACACGCACACACACACACACACACACACACACACGCACGCACACGCACACACACACAGAGTGGGAGAGATTGTGTGAGCGCTGCAGGGAGGAAAACTCTGACAGACTACGTCATCTTCCTGTGTGTCCTGTAACGCCGACAGGCCTCCCTACATCAGACTGGTTTCACGTTGTTTTTTTTTTATATTTCACATTCATGTTTTAGGAGCAAAAGAAAAATGTGCTATACACTCCATTAAATACTTTATCTAAGTCTATAGTCATAACTCAAGAGGGAAATATAAAAAATCTTTTTTATGTCATCTCAGGTTGAAAGGGAATTCTGGTTTATTACAATTTGGGGCTTATTTTGATAGTTTTGTGCAACATTTCCATCAGTAATATGTGCTTTTGGAACATGATGCGTCACTGCAACAAAGTCCGATAAGGCCAATAATCAAACAGGTTGCAAACATTTTAGTCCGATTATCTTAACTTCTGTATTTGGAGGTAAAAAAAATCCAAATTGTGCACATTTACAATTTTGGAAATATCCATCATAAAACCAGAGCATGGTTTTACTTTGATTGGTGTTTAAGACACACCGTTTTCAAAATATTTTTTTCACTTTTCTTTTCTCCAACAATTAAGAATGAAAAACTAAACTTGTCAAACTACAGAGTAGATAAATGTGAAATCGCCAGTGTACGGGATAAAAAGTGAGGCAAAGTCTGCACAGATCAGAGGCTGTGTGGCTGTGATCAAACAATACAGCTGTTGTCAGGCTCCATGTTTGTTTGGTCAGCATAAAGCAGTGATTTGCAAGAATAACTGGTCGCTTGGGCAAACAGGTAGCATTTATCAGCCACCGTCGAGTCCAAGTCTTCTGTCAACAGAGCAGGACAGAACTGGGGTTTGAACAGCTGATACTCAGCAGAGTCAGACTGTCTGTCCCAATCATCAGCAGACGTGGGCTGTGATGCTCACTGTTGTCATTTTCCGTCCAAAAAAAAGTGGAAAGGTTCAGTTCAGTTTTTCTGTTGTTGAGATGTTTTAGTGTGAACGGACATCTTGACCTGAAAAAAGTTGAAATCGGCTCTACCAGAACCTGAGACTTTAGTGTTTAAACTGTACGGATCAGCTGAGCGGCCCATGATGAGGAGCTCACACTGAACATAAATGTAGAAACCACAGTCAGTTTTGTCCAGTGATTAATCCAATGCAGTGTATTTCAACTAGACAACCGCATGCTGACAAAAAAACTCCATGCAATTCTACCAAGGGCGTAACTTTGGGTTCAACATTGGAGGGGGGGATGAGAAGTGGTGCTAACCTACACATCATCAACATCATGTGTAATTCATGGCTCAATTCAAATGGGATAAAATAATTATTTGTCCCTCCCCGTTCACTACCATGCATATTTTTTCTGAAATAAGGTCCCGTGGTGGTCCACCGGAAGGTGAGGATCGGTCGTCTGACCTTAAAAGGAAGTTAGTCATCTCCGTAAGCCAGGTTCAGGCTGCCTCATCCACTACAACGGTTATTTACGGTACACAGAACATTCCCCAAGGAGTCCAAACACTGACTCCCATCTGAATTAGACTGGAACATTTTAACACACTCATCCAACTCATTCCACTCCTTTCCTCACACTGTCCCTACAGCTGTCACTGCTCTCATCAAGCCACCATCATGCGTTCATCGTCATCCGTCCATTCATGCTCTCCACTCCTCCACTGAGGCTTGTCAGACTCGTGAGGAAGCAGCTTATGGAGCTTAGTCTTGCAAAGAGGCATCACCACCTACTTTATCCCTGTCTGATGATGACTCTTTGGGGATGGTTAACACTTGGTGTGTAACACACACACATACGATGACTCCTGGGTAAAGCCAAGCGTAGATGTAAGAGTAATCTCTTCTTCAATCTCAACATGTGTGGCTGAAAGCTTTGACGTCACAGAGTTTTCTAGAATTGGCTTTACCTGGTTTAGGTAGTGGAGGAAGAGGCAGTGCAACTAAACGTTTGAGAGGAAAACGCTTGGTGGCTTTTCAGAGCACATCGTACACAAGTAGGTCGAGGGATGAAAGCAGGAAAGATAGTGTTTGTGCATTTGTTCAGCGATGCTAACGGTAAGCAGTGTTGTAGTCAAGACCACCTAAACCGAGACCAAGTCATCACCAAGACCAGAGTGTTTTGAGACTGAGACAAGACCAAGACTTTGAGGGGTTAAGACCAAGACAAGACCAGACCAGTGTGAGTCCCACACTGCATGACACGATAAAATGGGGGGAAAAATTTAACCATAGGCACTCCTCAAATTGATCTTGATAAAAAAATATCAAGCTGGTCCCAGCTGTCTCAGTCAGCGGTACATTGCAGAATTTACACACTGCTGTGCGTTTTCTTTTAGATGCTGTTTTGCAAATAAACTCCTAATGGTTTAGGTAGCCAAATGTATTACCGACGATTTGGCTGACATCTCCCAGACAGCCAGAGCTTCTTCTCCTGTCTCCCACATTCACTTTCTTGGTAATGCGGGTTAAGGGGGGGGCGGGGGAGGGAGATAACAGTAACGAATTTCAAATTAGTTCAACTTATTGGTTGCATTTGAAGCAGGACATTTTACATCCAATCACAGTAATGATGTTAACACATAAATCAGACAAGGTTACAGGCAATGTAGTGATATCCCTGCGGTTGTGGTCTTGAAATAAAACCCTGAGTTCTCTTTATCTGAGACAAAGACGAGAGTAAAAATGGGGTTGATTTCCTACAACACTGATGGTGAGGCTCAAGGGATGGAAATATCAGTTGGTCCGTCCACCACTTTGACTTGAATATGTCAACAACTATTAGATGGACTGCCATGAAATTCGGTACAAACATTCATGACCTCCTCAGGATGAATTGTAACAACTTAATACTGTAATAACATTGGGGGATCCCCTAACTTTTTACTTAAAATCGTTGAATACTTTGTCACTTCATGACCAAATACCTGCAAAACTAATGACATTCCCATCAGCCTCAACTGTACTTTGTGTTTACTGCTAATTAGCGACCATTAGCATGCTAAGACGCTTAAATAAGAAGATGATGAACACGGTTACCTGAGCATCTAAATATCAGCAATATCATTGTGAGCATGTTGACTCTAGTATTTAGTATTTGCTACAGACATACAGCATGGCTGTTTGGATCTGTCTGAATTTGGGGCGCCCTGGTGGCCTCGGGGATAAAGCTGATGAAGTGAAATCCATCTGGGGACCTTTGTTGCATATAATCCTCTATTTCTCTCTCTCTCTCTCTCTCGCTCTCTCTCTCTCTCTCTCTCTCTCTCTCTCTCTCTCTCTCTCTCTCTCTCTCTCTCTCTTCGTCTCTCATTTCCTGTCATCTCTTTCCCAAAGGACAATTTTGGAAGAAATCTGTTTTGATTTCACTGATCATCTGCAGACTTTCTGCAATCCAAAAGAATACAATTATATATATATATATATATATATATATATATATATATATATATATATATATATATATATATATATATATATATATATATATATAAAAAAAGGATTAAGAAAATGGAAGTTATAATTAGCAGCTTGTGGCCATCTGCGTGTGCGTATGACAGGAGAGCAAACAACCATATGGTGAGTGGAAATCACAGATTCCGTGCGTCTCTTCGCATGTGTTTATACACCAGAGGCAGCACTGAAGCCACTAAACAAATGCAAACCTCAGGATAATTGTCTGTCTCCTCTCTCTTTCTCTCTCTCTGTTTGTGTGCGAGACAGCTGGCTGAGGGCGTTTTGTCTGACTTTAGGATGAGGACGTCAGCTGCAGGAGAAAAGCCAGAGATAGAATAATGAGGAGAAAGGAGGTCAGAGATGGACCAACATCATGTCCTGTGAGAGGTGTCATCACATATGACACGCTCACCTGTCAACACTCAATCTTGCATCTAAACCGAGTCTGTGAACATCATCATTGTCCATGTGTTTGACTTTCACTGAGCCATGAAACAATATAAAGTGTTTCAGACAGCACAATATTGTTGTCTGTTACAGTACAGTAGATAGTCGCTGTGTCAGATCCGGCCATTATAGAGACAGAAATTCTTGCTGTGAATCGGCCAAGAGACATAACATACTACACGCTGGTCCCACGACCAATCATAGCTTGCATGACGTCATCAAGAAGCAGGTGCTAGGGATTGACTTCCAGGAGCGAGAACGTAAACCAACAATGGTGTCTTGTGTTTGGAAAATCATTTTAAAAAGTTAAGGAAAAACAACTTTCGTCTGTTACACCGTTCCACCTCGCAGTACCGACAACGTCAATTCACAGTTGAAGAGTGCTCTGTGCTCCTATTGGCCAACGTCACGAATCACGTGAAATTTGTCGTACTCGTGCGAGAGAAGGCAACAAAAAAAAATATGTGGGGGAAATTCAAAGCAGATTTTTTGCAAACACCAAACTTTCTGACACAATGCTCTCACCACGAGGTCCATTTACTAGCAGCTGAGCTGGGAGGAGTTCAAGTCTTCTTGTTATTTTGTTATATACTTGTGAGAGTTTGTTTCTTTTCTTCTCCTGTATGTGTTGATTAAACGTTTTAATATTGTCTGATTTAATGTTGTTTTGGTCCCAGGAAGACTAGCTGGTTGTCTAGCTGTCAGCTAACAGGGATCCTTTTAACAAACTAAACTTAACACTGCACCGATGGCGCCTTAAAATTCAACTTCTAACCATTTTTTTTAAACATACAGTTCCGACTCGGACATCATTGTAACAGGGCTCTGCACCATTAGTATATTCTCTTAACCCTCCTGTTGTCAAATTGATCCCGTTTTCAAAGTTTCAACAGCAGAAATTTGGGTTTCTTTCAACCAAATGGCCCCAAAAGTAACACGGATGGTTCCATTAAACACTCTTCAGAAGTCAAATTAGGGATCACTTCACTAGTATCTTTGACTTTTGGGTGTTTTATTTCATTTCATAGCATTATTCTGACAAAACTTGGACAGTCTGTGATCATCCAACAACATCCTCTGGTCTTAAATAGTCAAAATAATCAATACTTTCTGCTATTTAAACTCAAAAATTAGATTTAATTTCATAAAGGCTAAATGAGGTTTATTGACCATAAATTCCCAAAATAAGTGTAAGTGGTGGGAGTTGGAAAGAAAGTGCAGAAAACATTGAAAAAAACATTGAAAAGAGACAAAAACATTTTAAAAAAATGTGGAAAAATAAGTGACAAAAACATCAAAAGTGCCAACTTTTCAATGTTGACCCAGAAGGCCAACACAAGGGTTAAATTGGTTCAAATGAGGCCACGTAAGACAAACGCTGGTGGTGTGTGTTGGACATTTTTTGCCCTGAGGCGCTTGACAAAATATCCGGGTCATGCAGGTGGAGAGATCCACACATACCAGCATTTAATAGAGTGCTATAGTGGTTTTCTGTCTACAGCTGTGTTTCTGTGACATACACACATATGAATACACATCTGCCTCTGCCCATCCTTTCTGGATGTAAACAATGTAAGTGTGCCCGTGATACACAGCTAATCAAACACGTTGGGCCACAGTGGGTTTGTACGGCACATCTGCTGTTCCTGCTGTGCTGAGAGAATTCCCGAGCGTTGGAAACAATCATGCCTCAGCTGCAGATGTGAGGAGGAGGAGAGTCAATTACTGTACATTTCAACCGTCCAAATTGCTAAAACGCCCAACTGAATGAGCTCATGTGGAACAGTCCCCACTGGAAGTAATGGGAAAAGGGGAAATCCATGAATTTCAATTGATTGCTTGATGGATTCCGTCAGAATGGACCTGACCCCAAACTGACATCTTTTTAATGAATAAAGAGGAAATTTCACGCATTTAAACTGGACATTTGCCCTCATAAAATCTATTAATAAATTCTGGTGGTGGAATAAGATCCTTCACTTGAGTATTATCAGAAGTATATATGTTGTAGTAAAACGTTCCCTGTCAGTGTTTTCCTCTACTCCTGTTCTATCTGATGTTTCTGGATTAATATTCCTGCTGCATTAATGTTTATGTGGTATTTTACTGCTGTAGATGTTTATGGTTGTGCTCATTTTAACTCCTTTATATACTGTTGGGTAGTTTAATCTACAGCAAAGCATCATGGTCTATAGATCATCATATGTTTGTAGCGTCGCTGTCCTGTGAGAACCACGGATCTCTAAAAAGTTTAAAAACTTCTCATGGCGTCAGAAAAACAGCCCTGTTTTCAGCTTTGTGACGATGCGTTTTCCAACTGATCATTCAATGTCATCAACACATCTGGAGATACGGGGTTTTCACTGGACAGCTTCATAAACCATGACACATGGGCCTCCACTATACATTAGCTGCTTATTTAATATTAGAAAGTATCTGTATTGGTGTGTATGTGGGTGAGCATGGGCATGTGTTTCTACAACATTATTTGCCATTGTAAGCATTCAACGGCCTGATCTAATAGGTCTATTCTGTTGTTGTTGTTTTTTTTGTCTTTCTATAAGTTTGCCTTAGTCGTCTGTTAGATTTGGGTAAGGGGGGGGAGGGTGGGAGTCTTGTGTATCTTTACCATTTGGCTGTCCCATGATTTGTCATATGAATACTGTAATCCTCTCACTTTGAATCTGTGGGAACTCCTGTACAGATACTCTTGTATTGAAATTTCCATAAATAAAACTTGTGATGGGGGTGTGAGATGGTGGACCCAAATGCAGAGGGAGAGACGGCAGGCAGGAGATGAGGTGAGCTTGACGAATTTATTGTGACAAAAACAGCAGAACAGAGGCTGGAAAAACCGATGAACAGGACGCAGAGGGATACAAAAAAGACACACAGGCTGACGGCACGGGAACACACATGAGGCAAACATAAACAAAACGATCTGACAAGAGACAAAGGGAACAGGGGGTTGAATACAAGAGGTAATGAACAAACGAGGGACAGGTGATACAACAGGTGAAGCACATTAGGGCAGGGCAGGACAATCAAATAAGGCGGGAAAACAGAAAGTAAAACTAGAGAAGACAAGACAGAAAACAGGACTATCAAAATAAAACAGGAAACAGGAAAAACTGACAGGAAACATGAAATAACCTAAACACAGAAACTTGACCAACACTAAACACAAGGGAGAACAGAACACAGGGATTAACCAAAACATACACAATTCACAAAACAGGATACAACGCGACAGGGAACAGAACTATACAGAATAAATATGAAAACACAGGAAACATACAGAAATAACTAAACCAGGCAACAAAATTGAATAAAACAGGCAACATAAATGTCCGAACCATAACAAAAATTTACATTAAAAAAAGAAGTATCTGTATTGGTACCAATATCTGTGATTCTGAACCTAGTATCACTTGGTGTCCGATTGTTTAAATGGTTAAAGTATGTTCAGAAATAGGCAAAAAGTCAAACCATTGAAATGTTTTTGATAGGACATGAACTCTGATCGCCTGCATGAACATCAGATGTGATGCTACTCATTCATTCACCACCCTGACCTCCATACTTTCACCCCTGACCATTTAACAGACTGGGTTACATTAAATTTACTTAAACTTAGAGCCTAATGTCTTTTATACTAAAAGCAGCACTTAAGACAATTAAGTCTTGAATGCCAATACCTGAAAAAGCTCAGACACAAGGAGAAAAAAAAAACAGTAGAGTAGGAAATATTTCCCCTGAGTTCAGCAGGCAGGGGGTGTTGAGTTGGCGTGAACCATTTCTGCTCAAGCACATTAACCACATCAGTCAGCACCTGAGCGCTCAGCAGCCTGTATAATCCACCGCCACCCACCTCACACACACACCACAGTCAATACAGATGATTGGGGGCATTCAGCAGGGATTATAGGGAGCATGGGAAAGAAGAGGGGGCTCAATAGTCGACTGGCTGAGGATGATAGAGCAAATAAAAAGTGAGTATTGCAAATCAATTACACACACACACACACACACACACACACACACTTCCTTTTTATCCTCTTCTCTTTCCATCTCAGCTTTGACTCTACTGCTGCCACTAGCCTACATATTAACCAATGAGCTGCTTCGCTGTACTGGCGCTTTCTCTGGAGCTGACCAGCGACTTTAACATGGAGATAAAGACCTTTACTGTTCATGATGCAAAAGATTTGCTCCTTTTTTTGAAGAAATACTTCAATATTTTGGGAAATATGTTTATTTACTTTCTTGACAAAATGTAAGATGCAAAAATCGCTACCACTCTCATATCTAAAAATGAAGCCCCAGCCAGGAGGCGGTTAGCTTAGCTTAGCACAAAGACTGGAAACTGTGGGAAACAACTAGCCTGGCTCTCTCTGATAAGGTAACAAAATCCACCAAACAGCACCTCTAAAGCTCACTGATTAAAACAATTTGTTTAGTTGCAGTTTTAGGATGCATTACGCACGGGACTAGCATACATTTTGTAGGGAGTTATCTAAGAAGGTCAATACCGCACGGGAGCGGAGCGTGAGCAAGCGTGAAGCCGAGGATTTTGGATGGAGCACAGAGCGGATTATTAAAATGTTGGAGCATCGCCTTATCTCCTATCCATCCCACTCAAACATACAGAGGAAAACAGCTAGCCTGTTCAAAATTCACCTCTGAGCATCTCTAAAGCTAGTTTATTAACATCTTTGTTTAATATATACATACACCGAGATGTAACAGTGACAAGCTGTAGTTTTAGCAGACATAGCTACAGATATTGAATATATGTTTTTATATTCTGTTGTCATAGGCGTCATGTTTTCTCGCTGAATGAAAATCAAATCTATAACAATCTTTAAAAACCTGAGAAATATATACTGTAAAAAAAAAAAATTTTAAATATTGGCCTATATAACATTGTCAGATGTTTTCTAATATCACAAATATGGCTATCTGTAGCAGTTTTAAAATCCAGTATCAGTTGTGCTCTATTTAATTAAATGGTATTCATCTTTCTTAAATTGGTGATGTGCATCATAGTCTGTAACTTAAATGACGTCAGCTATCTGATGATAGTTTCAGAAATAAGACGTAAACCTCAAAGAAGTATCTGAACACAGTGACAAAAATCATCCATTTTCACAATCCAAAATCAGTTAAAAATATATGTTACAGTTTAAAAGTTAATCTTTTTTATAATTTAAAGGAATAAAAAAAGGTATTTTGGGAAATATCAGAAATGTTCATTTAAATTAGGCAGTTTTTTATTTTATTTTTTTTATTTTTATTACATTTCTTGACTGTTTGAGACATTTTAGTGTTACTGAACCACAGGCTGTGAACCAACGTGAAATTTAAAAAAGTTCAAATTTAAAAGGTCAATTATCATCATAACAACAATATCAATGAAACTTGAACATTTATCCTTTTTGAAATAGATGTCTGGTCTTACCTTTGGCGTTCACCCAGATATGTTGTTGTTCTTTTCTTTCTGCTTTAGTGTGACAGAAAGTGAAACGCCAGCAGCTCCGTGTCAGTAACCAGCATCCTCTCCGGTACTCTCCTCCTCACTGCCAGCCTCCTCAGCACACACGGAGTAAAAGCCTCGCTCCGCCTCCCCTCCCCTCCGTCTCTCTCTCTCTCTCTCTCTCTCTCTCTCTCTCTCTCTCTCTGTCATCCGTCCACTCATCTCATCAGCAGAAGACAAAATGGTGACGCCACCATTGCTGGCAAAGTGAACTATAAGAAAGAAAAAACAAACAGGTTGCAGCTTAAATACCATCCCCTGTTCTGTACTCTACAACATGTATTTGTGCTAGTGGTTATAGTGGTATGTTATTTGAGCATTTCCTTCACTACCTTTACTTTTCAGATTGAGATAATACATAAATAAAATGTGTAATGGTTACAAATTAAAGTGGTTCCCAACAGGGTTCAAAACCAGCCAAATGGTTAGTGGATGTTCATATTTTACCAGCCACTCAATAGATCAGAGATGTTCAACAGGGGGTCCGGGACCCCCTTGGGGGTCCTTAAGAGTTAGTGCAGGGGGGCCTGTAACAACGCATTATGTAATAACAATGCATTTTGTAATAAAATGTCAAAGGTAATACATATTCACTTCATTATGTAATAACACCCACATTAGGTAATAATCTGATGCATTTTGTAATAAAAACCTGAACGCAATATGTAATAAAGGGGTCTTACAAAATGCGGGGTGTTGCACTTTTTTAACGTAAATGTAATATGGTGCATTATGTAATAAACAAACAAAATGGACGTCTTCATTAATTTTTTTATAACCCTGTCATGTTTATTTTATGAATTCTTGCGTGAGTCATGGTGACTCAGAATTAATTTCAAAAATGTACTATTTGTTCAGTAGATTAGTATTATAAGCTTTTCATTGGTCAATACACATCACTACATTTATTACATATTGCGTTCAGGGTTTTTATAACAAAATGTGGCAGATTATTACATAAGTATGACCTTATTACATTTTGACATTTTATTACATAATGCCTTGTTACACCGCCGAGATTTTGTAACATTGCGGATGCGGTCGCATAGAGCGTGTTGCAATGATTGGCTACAGGAGAGAATAAGTCCGTTCTTTGAGCCGCTTTGACCACAATCAGTATGAAAGACCAGACGGTTCGCGGCGAACATGGGCCCCGACCGCGCTCAGAAGCATGCAACAGCTATAAGGGTTGCCCGATGGCCCGGAGAAAGTAAAACGCCACTTCAGGCGTCATCGTATTATAAATCACGTTATAAGCAGGAAATGCTTGTTGAATGATTTGAATGTGCCGTGGTGCTTGACATATTTTTTCCAATTCTCTTTTTCACTTTGAAGATTTTACTTTTGTTCGATTTTTTTGCTTACTTTTTTGACAGGTTGACATTTTTCGACCGCTTTTTTAAAAATTTTAACCCTGGTTCCCAACCATTCTGACATCTGACAGCTTAAAATAAACCTTGTAGGCGCCTGGGTAGCTCACCTGGTAGAGCAGGCACTCATATACAGAGTTTTACTCCTTGACGCTGCGGCCGCGGGTTCGACTCCAACCTGTGGCCCTTTGCTGCGTGTCGTTCCCCCTTTCATGTGTTCAGCTGTCCCATAAATAAAGGCCTAAAATCCCCCCCAAAAAATCTTGTGACATATTTTTTAGATGTCTGTGAAAGAGACCCCTCTAAACTTCTCAAACAGCTTTATTTAAATAACTTTTGGAGGCCCAAAGAGGTAAAATAATCCAATATTTCACACAAAATGATTTGAGGAAAGTAAAAAAAAATTGAATAAAAAGTTGTGTATTAACTTAGTTTCTTCTCCTTCTCTCTCCCATTAATCATCTCAGGACCCCTCAGATTTATCTGGTGACCCTTCGAAGGGGCCCGACCCCTAGGTTTGGAACCTCTGGACTAAAGTAACTGTTTATAAAGTAGTTAACGTAGCTCCACCTGGAGCAGCGACGGCAGTAACATGCTGCTCTAACATTGATGCTTAAGTGTTAATATCTAATAATAGAGTCAGATATCAGTCACTGGAGTCATCTTATTGCACAAGTACTTTAACATCGATACTTCAAGTATATTTGATAATAATATTATACAGTAAAGGATCTGAACACTTCCCCAATTAAAAATCAATTTCATTTCCTTCTTTGTCTGAGATTGAATCTGCTGCCTCTCTGGCTGTATACATCATGTGCTACAAAAGTGCTCGTATTCATGCACCATATGGGAATACTTTCTAATAGATCTATTTTTAGTCCTTTATTTTCCCTGAAGCTAAACAGCTGCACTTATTATGTACAATACAATACAAATCCAATAGACCTGCATGCACTGTGCAATTAGAGACCATAAAGATTATGTAATTCTATTATTCAGCAAACGTTGCCAAGAGTTAACATTTAGCCATTTTAAAGAGGGGTCACTAGAGCAACAGAGTTGTCAGGGTCACACATGTTACAGATGCTACGCTGACATGCACCCGCATAAAAGGTCCCATATTGTAAAAAGTGAAATTTCTACGTCTTATAAAAGCAGGTTGAGGGGCTTTATAAATACTGTGAAAGTATCAAAACGCTCAATCCACAGAGAAATGCACACGGCCCGTATTCAGAAACTGTGCCTTTAAACAAGCCGTCAGGACTTCCGTACGGTTGTGATGTCATTACTATACTCCCCGGCTGCTGTGACGGTGCAGAGGATGGATGACAAGTCTTTTATTGGATAGCTCCTTGCTGCTAGCTCAAACTGGAAGTTGTTCTGTTGTCCTTGTGAAGACGTCTCAAAGCTCTTATTCCTGCCATGAGGAGCGAGAATGGAGCAGGGATCTCTGAGGAGCAACGACCGAGGACATACGAGAGCAGCCTTCCCGGAAGCTAACACCGCCCGTACAGCCTGTTATTATGAACCATTTGTACAAAAAGCTAGGTAAAAGTAAAGCACTGTAATTTGTATTTCAGCTGTATGCATCACAATGACTGCTGCTGTATAAGAACGCTCTGGACCGCGTAGGGAGGAGGTCAAGGTGGATGGGTGGGTCAGAAAAAAATGCTTTCAAGCCATGGAGTGGAGTTCACTTCCCGGGAAAACAAAAGACTTTCACCCAGGAAATGAGTGTTCCTGGGGAGTGCTTTTTGTCGCCTAAACCTAACTGTAATGGCACCGGCAGCTCGTGGTGCTCTGTACCTGGCTCACAGTCACCTTTTATCGGGTAAACCCAACTCCCAACTGCCACTGATTTGGCGACATCTCACGGGACTCTGTAGCTGGCATCACGTGAGATAAGATATCATCCATATTGGTGTGCATACATTTTCATACAATATCGTACAAACATATATCCTCATCAACAAGCCTCCTCTTCAGCCCACACTTATTTTAAATATGCTGACGACACAGCACTGGTTGGCTTTTTAAAATCTGACATTTCTTCTGTGAATGAATTCCAGAGGAAATTACAGGGTTTCACTCAGTGGTTTTCTGATAATTTTCTTGAAATAAATGTGAAGAAAACAAAAGAGATGGTCATAGATTTTAGCAAAAATAGTATTACAGCCCCCTCCTCTAAGATCAATGGTGAACTAGTAGAGAGAGTCTCAACCTACAAATATTTGGGAGTTGAAATTGACTCTAAATTAACTTATAATGAATGTGCACTGAATAAAACTAAGAAAATGCTCCAGCGGATGTCTTTCCTTAGGAAACTAAACACTGTCTTTTGGCCTTATCTGTGTGTTTGGTAACATGCATGTTAAGGACCAAAAGAGATTGCAGCGAAAGATCAAGATGGCCAGTAGGATCATCGGAATTGACCAGGTGTCGGCAGCTCAGCTGTACAACGAGCTTATCTTAAAAAAGACCAAATCCTTAATGACCCTACTCCCCTCTTCACCATAAATGTATGAGAAGCTATAGGTCAACTGGTAGAATTGTACAACATCAACAGAGAATTAGAACAGAAAGGTACAATAACTAATTTGTGCCTACAGCGATCAGACTGTATAATGACACTTAAAGTGCCTGCGAGCACATCGCAGGCACTTTAATCCCACACTGGCACTTTAACTGGATGGCAGAGCTCAATATTTTTGATAACCACTCCTAGTTATTATTTAAACAAAATTTTAGCTACCTGATAATATGTCTTTTTCTTTTCGTATCGTAAACGTCAGATGTCAGATTGTCTTTGTCTTTTTATAGTATTTTTTTTTTTTTTTATTGTTATTGTTGACTTCTGTCATTGTCATTTCTGTAGTATTGTTATTCTCTTCTCTAAACATGCTTATTGGTTTGTCTGTGGTGTCTATATGTTTAGAGAATATGTTGTGACAAGGACGCGTAATGAATGACCACATGAATTTCCCCTTGTGGGATAATAAAGTTTACCTTGACCTCGACATTGACCTTGTTCATGCAAATGCGTTGCCCATACAGCATTCACAAATTCACGTGACGCATCAGAGAAAAGGACGTTCATCCCTCTAAAACTAATGTTTTCCTCTCTCCTTGCATGATTAATTTGTCTCTTTTGCATGTGAAAGCATGTGAAGGAAACGTGGATGATATTTATGGACCTGAGATGTACCCAGAGACTCCAAGAGCGCAGATGCCGAAGACCCAGAAACGCTGACCAATCAGAGCAGACTGTGCTTTTCAGGAGGGGCTTAAAGAGACAGGCGCTAAATCGGAGCGTTTCCCACAGATACATACAGGTATATTCAGACAGACAGTATGAGGATTGAAAAATAAAGTGTTTCTTTAACATTAAAGCATGTAAGCATGTTCTAGTAGAAAGACAAAATACAAGTATGAAGCTAAGAAGGAGCATGACATGGGACCTTTAAAATGAGCGAAGTTGGAGCCAGTTTGATTTATTTTAATTGTGGATAGTTTGTGCCAGAGGATCACTTTCTGTCCTCAAAAGGTTCACCTGAAATCAAACCAGCCAGTCTTCCAGCATGTGCAGCAGTTTCCGGCCTGACGTTGCCCTCTTGTGGCTTCTTTATTGTAATGTTTAATAATTTGCCTCAGGCCTCCCATCCCTGTGCCTGCTCTGTAATTACACTTCCTTGAACACTTAATTGGCCAAACATTTCGCCGGCGAGCAGGACATTTACACAGAATTTAATGTTAACTCAACCGTGAAAATGTGCCAAAACAGACCATGGTAAGCAGCAAGATGTGATGAGAGTGTCAGTTCATGCAGCAGAACATGAGTTTGAGTTTTGTTAATTAAAAAATAAATAAATAAATAAACGGAAATGAAAAAAATCCAATCAGGCTTTAGTATGCACTCTCTCTGTCTGGAAGGACGCTTGAGTTGATGGATGCAGGTGTTAACAGTAGATTGAGCCTCTCTGCATATTCAGTCCCAACAAACAGGGGAGTGAAGCAGAATAACAAAACATAAATGTTTATTTACAGATTGCCTTTTGCAGCTTTATATTGCAAGCAAAATAAAACACCTTAAAACAAATAGCTTTTGTTATTTGCTTGTTGGTTTTCACATTCTTAAAATTTATTTTTAGCATTAACAAGCAGTATAGAAGCACTTAAATAGTTTATAATAACCTGTAATCTTAGCACAAAAGTGTTTATTCATGTAGGCTATTCATCAACTACTATAACTCCCCGTACATGTATAGACACTTGGAATGTCCATATAGCTGCTTATTAATGCATTAGTGTGTTAAATGCTTTTTATTAAGTGTTTATAGACTGCTCATGAATAATAATTTCAATTGTTTTTCATAGACGGTTTATACTGTGTGTGTGTGTGTGTGTGTGTGTATATATATACACACACACATATATACACATATATATATATATATATATATATATATATATATATATATATATATATATATATACACACACACACATATATATATATATATATATACACACACACACATATATATATATACACACACACACACATATATATATATATATACACACACACACACATATATATATATATATATATATATATACATATATATATATATATATATATATATATATGTATATGTATATATATATATATATATATGTATATATATATATATATATATGTGTGTGTGTGTGTATATATATATATATATATATATATATATATGTGTGTGTGTGTATATATATATATATATATATATATGTGTGTGTATATATATATATATATATATATATATATATATATATATATATATGTGTGTGTGTATATATATATATATAAACAAATTATGACTATGAAACAGGATGAGGAAGATCTCCGTGTGTACTGTAGATGTTTCCACAACAGATGAACCAGTTTGTTAAATAAACTCTACATCAACTATTAGCCCGAGGTGTTAAATGTCTGATTCTTTCCACATATTTACATAATTAAGCAGCAGTTGTGCAAACACATCTCGGCTGCGTTATCAGCCAAGGAGTCCCTCAGCCCTGCCTGTCTGTGATAACTTGAGCATGATAAACAGTGAGAGGATGTATACTCTGATGTGATGGAATCACATTTGCAAATGATGCAGAAATGCTCCGGGGGTAAAACTGGAGTCGTGTTTGTACAGCGGTTAGTGAAGAGGACGGCTAAAGGCCTGCCCATGATACAGGAATCCCAAATACTGCACAGCACTATCGTGTGCTGTGAAAAAGTGTAATTATAAAGATGAACAGTAGGCATGATCGTGAGGACTCACTATTCGATACGCAAGATTTAAAGTTCACCATACGATTGTTTTACCAGAATGAGCTGCAGGCAAATGCACGGGCGTCAGTTTGGTTTGAAATGTGCTGGGGACAGAGACGCATTCGGAAGTGCATTTTCAGAAGTGCTGGGTAAAATGACGCGTTTCATGGTTTGAAAGACGCTGTCCTGTAGCTTACTAATGTAAATGAATAAAATTGTATACAAAAATGTGATGATATCCGACACGTTTTATGAAGAAGAAAGCTTTGACAAAGTAACAAGTTCCATTTGGCAAACACCTGCCACCCACCCCTTCCCCAACCTAGAACGTATCCCAATGTTACAGTTGTTGCCAGCCCGGTCTCATGGCAGTTCGTGTAAATGTCACGTTATTTTGAATCTATTGATACGTGTTCACAGGGACGTTTTTCTCGTTTTTTACGTGGTGGCCAGCACAAAAATGTGAAGTAATGTATTTCAATGGGAAGCATATTTCGTGGTCACAGCACGAAAATGGTAGGGAGTAGTATAAAAAGCAGAAAATCCACGTAGGGAGGTTGGTCGGGGAGGTGGATGGGTCAAACAACACAGGACTTTCACCCGGGTGAGCGCGTCCCCAGCGGCCGTCCCCCGGCGTGTGAGGCGCCCTTTCTCCGTAGGGTATTTCGTGCTGGCCACCACGTAAAAAACAAGAAAAACGCCGCCGTGAACACGTATCAATAGATTAAAAATAACGTGACATTTACACAAACTGCCGTGACACTGGGTTGTTGTTGGAGGGTTGTGAACAGAGAAGCGTGCAGCCAGCGCAGCAGCAGAACGGCTGTGCCTGCCCTGTGGGGATAGAGACTTTTGTGGATTTGTTGGCATCTGTCGCTCAAGAATTATATGTTATTATTAAATTTAATTTTTTTTAACTAAATTGAGCTCAATTTTTTTCAAAAAAAGTGGTGGGTACAAAATGACTCATGACGAAACCCACCGCCCCCAGCGAAATCGACACCTATGGGCAAATGACTGAAACATATTCTTTTATTTATATAAACTGTGCAAAACAGATGTGTCCTCTTATCAAAAGCGACACTGAAATTTTATCTTAAAACACATTACATTTTTTGTTAAATCTCACATCAAAATAATTAATAATTAATAACTATAGGTATTACATGCCTATAAGTTATAACAAACTGGGAGCCCAAACATAACAAATGTTTAAACAAGAGAAAATGTCAGGAGGGCTTTAGAAATCACCCTCATCTTAGAAGTCAATTTCTCTGTGCTTTTCAGAGTCTACAGCCATGCCTTGCTTTGAGCTAACTGAGCTAACTGAACTAACATCAACATGCTGTTGGACAACAAGACCTACGGTGAGTTGTTCAAAACCTTTCTTTTTAGCCCATCATGTTTGTGGAGGGAGGGTGGTGCGCATTCACGGAAGGCATATGTCATGTGAATGCAGCGACAGTTTTGTCATTACTTAGAATTCCTCATGGGGGAGACCGAAACCACGCACTATAGCTTTAACATGTGAACTAGGGAACGGCCAAACGAGATTTCGGACACTCACTGAAAACATCGTTGCGTCAGTTATTTGAGTGACGGAGGCGGGCGCGCCCAGCATCATGTAAACAAACTGAAACTAAAGGACTTCTTATACATCCCTGAAACACACCGAGCATTCAGGAGAATAGTGTTGAGAAAAGGTTGCGTTTATGTTGCATGTTACATTTCTAATGTTTAGAAACGAAAGCCCGCTCCATTTTTCCTTTTCAGTTTTTCGCAGGTGCTTCTGCTTCTTCTTCTCCTCCGGGAAAACACGACCGCGTTGCATTGTGGTATACGGGAGTCAAATGTAGGGTACATCGTATGTATACACTCAAATTAGCAGTGCACTGTGGGTATTTTATAGTGGACTATGGGGTATGTAGCCCTTAAATTGCATCCCCGACTCCTCTACTAGCCTCCCTTCCTCGCGTCTTAGTCCCTCCCACCGAGGAGGCACGGGAGAGACGCGAGGAAATCACGGGAGGAGAGAGGCAACGAGCAAATGTGTTTCAGAGGGATGAGACGTCCTTTCCTCTGAAGCGTGACATGAATAGCTGTATGGGCGGAGTTAGCAACTCCTTCAGCTGCACGGCTTCAGGCAAGGCTTTTCTCGTGTTTCCTCGGCTATAGCTCCTCGATGATCCCTCCTCGATGATCGCTACTCGTTCCTCGGGGCAGAAATAAGAGCTTTGAGACAGCCTTCACCGAGGAGGGACAGAACAACTTCCGGTTCAGTCGAGGACCGAGGAGTTGAGGAGCTATCAAATAAGGGACATGGGATGCAGCCTATATAGTGAATGAAATTAACCGCGGGAAATTCTAACACCACTACAAAATGGCGAACACACTATATAGTGCACTATTTCTGTGATAGGGAACGGTTTCGCACACAGCTTCAGAATAGATCTATGAAAACAAAACGGAGAGAGAAACAGAAGAACACGGGAAAAAGATAACCATGGACAAGGAACAAGAATACAGAGACAGAAAGAACCAAATAAAACTGGAAATAGCAAAACTGAAAACCACAAACATGACAATGACAACGCCTGCATGTTGATGTTTAGCAGGTATAATACTTACCATCTTACTTTAGCATGTTAGCATGCTAACATGTGCACTAAACACAGAGTACAGCTCTTGTTGATGGAGATATTACCTGGTAATAATAATAATAATAATAATGCAGGTATTTGGTCATAAACCTACGGAAGCCCTAAACGGTCATAAATTTAAGCATTGTTTAAATGCCTTTATCTCGAGATCACAAGTTGTATCCTGAGAAAACAAACTTTGTTATTTGGAGATAATTAACTCGTTATCACGAGAAAACAAAAGAGTATTTCCTCTTATTACTTACAATATGTATCTGATCATTGACATTTATGTAAAATGCATTCAAACAGCCCAGATTGAGCTGATGGGGAATATTTGGAATATATTTTAAATAAAAGTTTAAATTGTCTCCGTATTAAATAACTGAATTATCTAGTTATTAAGATCGATGAGCTCATTTTATCAGGATAACGGCATTTAAAAAACATTTGCATGCATGACAGTTTAGGGCTTCCGTAGAAAACCAAAGAATGGGGCAAACGGAAATGTTGAAATGATGGCGGGAAACATAGATAGATAGATACAGCTGTTTTCAGCTCTGTGATGACAATCCAATTGGTTCTTTAATTGTTTATTCATCTTAAGAAGTAGGAACATTTTCTCAAGCATACAGAAACACCCCAAAAAAATCTCAATCAACCAAATTTGAAGATAGAAGATTTTCACTGGACAATGTGGTAATGACTGCAGGCAAGATACAAATTAGGGAAGGACAAGAAAACCAGAGGAATAAAAGAGCAGAGGGAGAGGAAACCAGAGAAAAACAGGGAGGCATAGTTGACGACAAATGAAGAATAAATGTCAAATTCATGACCACACATGCTGGGAGCTTAAGGTCAATGACATGTTATGTATATGTGTGTGTGTGTGTGTGTGTGTGTGTGTGTGTGTGTGTGTGTGTGTGTGTTTTGCAGGGATGTCATAATCCATCTGCTTCTATGCCTGATGGTGGCATGACACAACTCAGTGGAGTGGTTTGGGCTCAGCGCTGAGTCTCGTGAGTGAGTGGTCGCCGTCTGAAAGGGCGCCGTGCAGCAAACCTCAAAGTCTCCCTGAGAACTACAGTATGTCAGTCTGACAGAAAGACACTGAAAAAAGAAAAAGAAGAGCTAAGGGAGAGGGCAGAGATGGGAGAAAAAACATGATGGAAGGAATTCATAAAATAGAGAGACAAAATACAAGAATTAAAACTGGATTTTAAAAAAAAATCTCAGTCAGACATAAGCCTGGAAGGAGATCATGCTTTCATTTGTGTGTGTGTGTGTGTGTGTGTGTGTGTGTGTGTGTGTGTGTGTGTGTGTGTGTGTGTGTGTGTGTGTGTAGGCGTGCGTGTTTGTGTATCTGTCCACAGCTAAACTCATACTGGACCCTTCACTGGTTGAAACAGACAGGATTTAGCTCTTTTTAAAGGAAAGAAAAGTGGCAGCAGTGTAGCAGGAAGTGATTTTCAATAACCATAACCGCACAAATAATGTACATGAAATCTCTAATTGAATAGACAGTATTTACTCAAATACTCATCAAAAGTGGGAGATTACTGAGCTACATAAACTGATTAAGTGACACACATTTTTAGCTTGCATGACGCCCTGTTCATGGAATTAGAGTTGCAACAAGTAACTAGTGCAATGGTATTTGTTCAAACCCTATGAGGCTTATTATAAAACAATTTAAATATTTGCTGACAGTTTGGTTTGATTACTCCGGTATTGTCAGTATAGAAATTGAAAAGCGTTACTCTACCAGGAATGAAGCAAAGCTTGATAGCCCCTCCCTCCTCTTCATGCTCTCAAACACAGCGAGCTCCACTCTGGCCACGTATTTCCATGTTCCCTCTCCTTTAGATCTACAGTTTGCAGATGGGTGTAACCAACATGGTGGTGAAGTGCCGGAGCTGACAGCCACAAACACATGCTGTTTTTAGATCAGAGCTCAAACTGGTTCCACTTCTCAGGAAGTGAGAGTCAGACAGTCGTCACTGAGCGAGAGGTGAAATGGAGCAGAAAGTTCAGCTGGACCGAGAAACTTTCTCTTACACAACTACCCCTCACTGTCACCACTCAGCCAATAAACATCCAGCATCCATATCCGTCCTCTGAGCTGCTTTGAGGACGTGACAGCGGCCCTGTCAGAAGTCAGAGATAAACTACAGGACGTCCTGAGAGAGAAGTGGACAAACGTCTCACTGACAGGGACTGAAGTGGATGTTTTGCTGCCAGAACCAGAGCCCAAGACCAGAGCTGGATTCTTAAAATATTCACGTGAAATCACACTGGATCCAAACACAGCAAACACACAGCTGGTATTATCTGAGGGGAACAGAAAAGCAAAATTCATGTTTAAACATCACTCTTATTCTAGTCACCCAGACAGATTCACTGACTGGCGTCAGGTCCTGAGTAGAGAGAGTCTGACTGGACGTTGTTACTGGGAGGTGAAGAGGAGAGATGGGGGAGTTTCTGTAGCAGTCGCATACAAGAATATCAGCAGAGCAGGGGGGTCGAATGAATCTGTATTTGGGCGAAATGACAAATCTTGGGCGTTAGATTGTTTCCAAAACAGTTCTACATTTTGGTGCGACAAAGTCCAAACTCCCATCTCAGCTCCTCTGTCCTCAAGAGTAGGAGTGTACCTGGATCACAGTGCAGGTGTTCTGTCCTTCTACAGCGTCTCTGACAACATGACTCTCCTCCACAGAGTCCAGACCACATTCACTCAGCCGCTCTATGCCGGACTTCGGTTTTACGACTACTTTCACTTTCTCTTCTCCTGGAGCCACTGCGGAGCTGTGTTAACTGAAATAGACAGAAGTCATTTAAGGGATTTATCTCCATGCTTGTTGCCGAGAGCACACTGTTGTGGCGTTGCTTCACTGCACAGAGATCAGCGGCCCATCAAACATTATGGGCTGTACTATGGGTATGTCCCAGTTCCTTAAATTGCATCCACGTTGTAGTAATAAATAAGAGCTTTGAGACTGAGGGCCAGAAGGAATTGCGTTTCGAGGCTTACCTCCAGATGTGTCGATGTGTAAATGTTTGAGTTTCACTCTTGCCAGGAGCAGGTGGAGATTAGAAGGGCTAATATAAATAGAGGGGCGGGGGCAATTGGGGAATGAGTAGGTGGATGTAGGAGTCAGGAGACGGACTGGTGGTAGTGTGAGGGCATCTGGTGGACGGATGGGAAATGACAAGTCTGAAGAGTTCCTATGGGAATGCATGTTCTACTGACTGCTACTTATACTAAAGTAAAAGACCTGAGTACTTCTTCCTCCACTGCCAGGAACACAGTCCTCAGACCTCCCACTGCAAGATCATGTACAAATAATGGACATGTGATATAGATAAATATAATAAATGGTTCTTTGTTGCTGTTAAATTGTCTTGATCGTGGCATTATTCCTCTGCGTTCTCTCTCTTCTTGCTAAATGTGGTTAAGCTCTGAGCTCAGGTCAGGATTTTTTCCATTGCTTCAAGTATTTCTTCTGTCATCTTGACATGTGACTTTGAGGCTCACATGGAGTCTATTTAAGAGGCGGCCAAATTGATTAGAACAGCAACGGTTCAAGTCAGTTGTCAGCTCAAACTTAAACACTATTTTTTTAACTCTCATGTCTAAGTTAAATTTGACCCGTTTTGTTTCATGTGAGCCTTTTTCTTAAACAAACATGTTACATTTCAGATTATTGCTTTGTTTTTAATGAAGAACTAATGGAATACTTATTAGGGCTGTCAAACGATTAATTTTGTCAATTGCGATTAATCGCCAAATTTCTATAGTTAATCACGATTAATCACGTTTTATCACATGAATAATATTCTATTATTTTGCATTCAGAACTGTTTTTAAGTACCTATTAACAATGGAAAGCCATTCTTACCAGTGTATCTTGATTGGGAATCAAATGAATGCAAAGAAAGTTACTTTATGAACTTGACTTTAAGATTTGTAATTATTTATTTACTGTAAACAAAAGAAAAATGTGTGAATCTGTCATTATTGCACAATTCCTACAAGTACCTAACCTAGCTGAGATGTAACACTAACACTCTGCTTATACAGTACAAACAAAATGGTCCAAAAACCAGATGCCACAGCAGGACATTTGTAACCTTTACGGTTTTCTAATAAGGAATGTAACAAATCTCCTGGACAGAAAAGGGGGTGGACAATGTCCCAAATAGAGGTGTGAGTCTTCACTGATCTCCATGTCTGATTACCATGTCTTCGATTCGATATCTCGATGCATCACAATGCGTCAAATACATTTTTCTATTAAAGCCATATAGGATATTTAATTCATAGCTTTTCAATCTTCAAAAACCAAACATTCTGCAGTGCTCTAATACTAAATACATTGGATACATAAAACTACAGCACTGAGCACACAGCACTTCCTGAATGTGCAAAACATACCAGAATATGTAAACAGAAAGGTTGTTAGGCCTACGTCAAATTGTAAACAAATAATCGATTATGGCCCGGCCGATTATCGAGGCATCGTCCGTGTCCACAATTCGATGTATCTATTATTTGATTAATTTCAACACCTCTAGTCCCAAATGACAAAAAAAATGATAAACACATTCCTAAAACCGTATGCTGATATACAGAGTCAATGTCGTGTTTAGTAACTCCTAAATAATTTGGTTACTGACTGACGTCCAGTGATCCCCGGTTAATGAGACAGCGTTTGCAGCACCTTGCAGCTGTTCGTGTGTGGCTGCTTTCTCCGTGTCGTACAGGCTGCGTTTGCGTGAAACTACTGTCCCCCTCGACAACTTTGTAAAAGTTAACTTTCCGTTCAGAATCTTATTGGCTTCCATTTCGGCGTCTCACGCTCGCCATCCACTCAAAACGTAACGTTAGCCTACTGCTCTTTGGCCGGCTCGCAAAGCCCAAACAAGTGTGTGCAGCGTGCCTGTTGTGTTTCCGGTCTAGCTAGATCCGGTGTGCTGTTGTAGTTTTTCTAACGTTACTAGTTGTTGCAACAGCATGTGAAAAAAACTACAGAGCTTGCTAGGCCAAAAAGAACGTTAATCTCGCGATAAAAAATTGACGCCGTTAAAATGGGTTTGCGTTAACTGACAGCACTACTTATAATAAAACATTTTGGGACCTAATAGATCTTTGCTGTTGTAGCGTTGAATAAATCTTAATGCTGGGGGGTAGACATCGATGTACGCCCCCCCCGCCCGCCCCCCATCTGCAGAGCTCTGAGGAGCAGTAACCATGGTAACATAGCAGTAACCATAGTCCTCCATAAATCCACAGAATTTAAAATTCCAACAGCAAGAAAGCGGAAGGAAACGGAAAATACATGCATTCGGCGGTATTTCCTGCAGCACCGGAGCAATCCCGAAGTGGAACGTGAAGGATATAGACTACCTTTGAAACAACAGGAGACATTTAACTCTCATATACAAATATGTAAATCACACACAAACAAAGACACCGTCTTAATGAGGCGGGAGCCGCCATTTATTGTTATTGAGGAAGTTAACATGGTTAACTGCATTGAAAGTCATACAATGAACCTCTTCAGCTTTGTGAGAGGTCCCTTCCTTTGTCACAGAGAGAAAGCTGTAGGAATATACATACAGTATATCTTAATGGCAAGTAGATATGTTTTAGTAAGTACATTCTCCTCTACCGGGTACTCATGTACAATATACATGTTAAAAAATATAGTTTGTGTGCGATCACCGTTTTTTTTTTGTTCAGGATGAAAGGAATCACATTTAAGTGTTTAAGGTTCTTGAATGGCGGTGGAACTGATGAGCACAGTTTTTTTTTTTTCTTTTTAATAGCTATCACATACACTTAGGCATATGCATAGAAGGCACGTCTATGCATCTAAAATTGCTTACATGATAAGAAATGGAGAGCAGTTTTATCATCTGGGAAGAAAAACAAAAGAAAGTATCCGAGAACATATGGCTGACACACACACACACACACACACACACACACACACACACACACACACACACACACACACACACACACACACACACACACACACACACACACACACACACACACACACACACACACACACACACACGAGAAGAGTACAAACTCATTCGTTTTGACGATAAAACTGCATACAGTACACCACACTGCATAAGATCTCAGTCAGGGGATGGCGATTACCCGGGAGGAGAGGAATCATTTCAAAGAAACACTCGCTGTGAAGCAGCAGTCTGGCGTTAGCAGAGAGAGTGGGAGGAAGCACCCCCCCCCCCCCACCTCCGAAAAACACACAAACACTGATTTCATGATTTTTAAATTGTTACAGAAAGAAAGCTGATCATTCCTGGATCAGTGGTTGTTGAGAACTGTCCCTCAAGGCAAAGAGGAGAGCCACGTGTATCCTTTTTTTATTTCTCCTTTTTCTCAAATGGAGAGATTCTGAGTCAGCGCTGTTAACAGTTCAGTCGCAAGACTGCAGTTCCTCAAGGCGTAGTGATGGGAAGACGGAGACAAAAAGAAAATACTTAGGCCATGCATTTGAAATGAGCATTGTGGATTCTCACAGAATAATGCAGAAACAAAAACTTTGGACTTCCCTAAATACTGCCGCTGATCGTGACGGTAAAGTTAAAAGGAGGAGTTTTGACATTTTGAGAAATACACTTGCTTGTTATATGAAAAAGATCAATACCTCGCTCTCGTATCCGTACGCCAATAATGAAGCTAGGGCTAGCAGGTAATAGCTTAGCTTAGCATAAAGAGCAACTGCTAGCCTGGCTCTGTCTGAAGGTGGCAAATCATTTGGACCTTAAATTGACTTGTCATTTTAACACTTCTGTTTTTTATATAGATTCAACTGTGGTAATTTTTTAGCTTTAGAGCTGCTGGTATGTGGATTTTGGTATTTTTGGAGAGAGCTAGGCTAGCTGTTTTCACCTGTTAGCTGTCTATGTGCTAAGCTAAGCTAAAAAGCTGCTGACTAGCTTCCTATTTAGCGTACAGACATCAGAGGAATCAATCTTCGACATGTTACTAGGATTAACTTTAACAGAAAGACAAGATAGAAAGAAAAGTGTACGCATGCGCGCGTGTGTGTGCGTGAGTATGAACTACTGAACCCAGCTGACTGTCACAGGGCCAACAATCTATAACCACAACGATGACTATCTATAGTGCCAAAGCTGAGAGATGTGTGAATGCTTCTTCAAACAGTGACTGTTAAAATGAAGTACATGTGGTGCTCAACATAGGCAATGGTACACAAAAGGCATTTCTTTTAAAAAAAAAAAAAAAAAAAAAAAAAGCAAGAATGAAAAAAAGTAATATGCACTTTAAAAAAAAAACTACTTTTTTTGGTAGCCGTGCGTCTGTGGCGATGCCTGCCACTGAGATACTCAACAGACTCCCCTGAAGTCTTATTATATGTCCTCACGCTGACGTTAACATAGCAATGCAGGCGTGAAGAAACTCCTCTTTAAAGCCCGCATTACATTATTTATAAATCCACCAGGTGAATCAAGGCTTGACTGTAACGGTTATGCTGCTAAATAAAAGTGCAGCAATAAGGGCTTTCGGCTTGAGCTCAGGAATGGTTAACTAACAGACACTGTGTATCCCAAATACAAAAAGCACATTTAACCCATGTGGACGACAACAGTTAATTCACACTCCGAACAGCCTGCATTAAAGTTTCTCTTCGAGGCAGTTCTGGCGCAAAAAGAAATAAAGGAATTCATGTTTAGAAGTCAGTGGATTAAATATCAACAGTAAATATGGTATTACACTACAATGCCAATAGTTCTTCATTCAGAAACATTACTCTATATAACACAGTGAAAACTAGACAACTAGCACTGGAAAATTTGCCCCACTTTTGTCCACATATAAGGCCTCGTCTCCCAACGCGTTAAAAGGCCGAACAGGCCGAATAGAGACTTCTAATTGGCTGAGAAATGTGGATAAAACCTTTCGTGGTTTTGGCACAGGGCTTTTCAGGAAACTCCTCACTCCCGACTCCAAACAAACAATCTACGTAACCTTCCTTTGGTTATTAAACAAAAAATAAACAGAAACATAAAGATGAGCAAAGGTTAGCTAGGTTTTTCCCCCTCTGAGGAGAGTGCTCGCTGTTTGCAGCCCTTGTTGGGGTGAGATTTACGAAGGCTTAACCCAAACTGTTGTTTAGTAGTAGGATTTAGCATGTTAGGCTTCTCAAAGGCTCTTCTGATGATCATCACAGTGGTTAGAATTCAACTAGAGGGCAAATGTTCATGTAAGATGAGCGAGAACAGGAGGACCCTGGTGTCAGGGTCTCTCTCACGTTTTTTGTGTGTTTCCATTGTTCCATGTCATTACGGTCAAGTCTCAGGCGTCACGGTGTGGCTGGCGAAAAAACTGTCAGGTATCAAGATCCTGAAGGAGACAGAAAGAAAGAGAATAATAGGGGTGTCAATCACACGTTTTATCGCGATACCATATGATATTGATTATTTGGTCAACGATGCAATGATCTCTGATATCACAAAGTAGAGGACTGCATTGGGATTGGGATCCCGCGGGACCCAACACAAATATCACGGGAGCGGGCGTTTTTTTACCAGGCTGCGTCTGGGAGCGGGCGGTCCAAAAATAAGACGGCGGGTCCCGGGATTTAGGAGCGCTGCTCTTAATCAGGGCTGTAACTGACTGTTAGGTTCGCCTAGCAAGGTTTCATAAGAAAATCAGCAACGAACACGGAGCATCCTGTTAAACAGCAGCCAAACGCTTATTAACACTCTTCCTACTCCCTCTCACTTCTTTCCCGGGGCACTGTGCCCCGCCCCTTTCCCCTACGGCGACCTGAGGGATCCAATCAACAGGGATTAAAGGCCGTTTTACAGTAGGCGCATCCAAGCTCGCACGTGCCAATGTAACGTCAAAATGACGTAGATCTCGCTGGTGCGCCAGGATTTTGAGTGTGCGAGCAGAAGGCGTGCACCACTCTATTTCTTTCAGCGGCAACTAGTGTCACGGCAACTAGTGTCGCGACCACCACGCGCGAGTATAAATAGTTACGGCGATCCAGTGACGTCACATTTGCGTGCGCCAGGTTGGGAACGGTCCAGTGTACTAACGTTTGTCATGAAGTCGGTTAGAGAGTGCGCTTAAAAAAAAAAAAAAAAAAAAAAAAAAAAAAAAAAACGGGGAAACGAAAGGAAATAAAACAACCTGAGCAAACCAAACCACTGCCAACAACACGTTCTAAAATAAGTGAAATAAATAAATGAATATAAGGTCACTTTGCCCTTATATTGCACTAGAATAACTTATTATTGCACTAGAATGTAATTCCGCTGCTTATTATTGACAGATATGCGTATTTATTAATACTACACAATAAAATAACTAGTTTCCCTGCGGGGAGGGGAGAAGATACAAAATCAATGGTCAATCTATTGACAATCTAATGTTTGCTGTGCGGGCGGGACCCAACACACGAGCTGCGGGAACGGGCGACAATGGTCAGAAATCCACCGGGAGCGAGCAGGAGCGAGATTAAAAAAACAGTCCGACGCAGGTCTCTATCACAAAGTCTGCCATGATTCCATTCCATTCAATTCAATTCAGGGGCCTGCGACCGTTAGGAGACGATACATGGACCCATTAACACAATCAGTTACATTTATATACATTTACAAAAAGCAACTCAAATATAATTAGTCAATTTAAATACTAAGCTCTTCCAGACATTGAAATAAAAAACTTTCAAAATAAAGCCGCGTCTTAAAGATGACGACATGTATGGATATTTTCACTTTGCATGATTCATATTTGATTGTCGAGGATTTCATCGATACATCAATCCAGATCGATGCATCGTTACACCCCTAAAAAATGCAGAATAATGAACATTACTACAACTACTACAACAACAACACAGTCACACCGGACTTGCCAATCTATTGCTTCAAGTTTCACCTTTTAAGAGAAATATAGTTTTTGATATTGAGTGAATTAATTTTAAAATCGCTTTCACTTTTTACATTTTATCCAGTTGGAGTTAAGCTGCATAGATTTGATTTTTTTTGATTATTTTTGGGCATTTTGAATGACATGCAGCAAAGGGCTGCAGGACGGAGTCGAACCTGACATTTAACATTGAAAGTCCTCCAGTGGTTCAAAGGGCATAATTCCACTTTTTCATGGCAGGCTTTTAATGTGAAACATCTGCAGGAAGAATTTCAGGACTGTGGTACAAGCTGAAAACAGTGATGGCGCAGTGGATATGACACGTGCCTTTGGTGTGGGAGACGTGGGTTCGATTCCCACTGCGATATGTCAACCAACGTGTCCCTAAGCAAGACACTTAACCCCTAGTTGCTCCAGAGGCGTGTGGCCTCTGACATATATAGCAATTGTAAGTCTCTTTGGATAAAAGCGTCAGCTAAATGACATGTAATGTAACCATATAAAGTTATGGTGAACCAGTTAGCAAACAGGAATGATATGAATGTGGTAGATATGTACATTATGCTAAATGTACCATGTGGACTATAATAATTCAGGTAATTTAAACTCCTTAAATGCTTTTTTATCAATGTCCAGCCTTTGTTTTTCCCCAGCCAGCTAAATTTTTTCTTGAGAATTTACAGTCTCTCTATGAGCAGCACGTTAGATTTCATTTACCCGGAACTGAAAGAGCACTGGGGTCAAAGGTGAATCTCATCTGTAGCTCTTCTGCTGCTGCATCAGGCCCACGTTCTCATACACTCTGGAGCTGTCCTCCCTCATCCTGCCAACACATACATACACTTGCATGAGAAACTACCGCCGAGGCTTTCTTGACAAGTGGGTTCAATGCAACATGAAACAGTTACAACTGCAGCAATGTACTCACTCTGTGCAGGTGGGAGTAGGAATAGGAGTGCAAGGAGGCAGAGGGCTCTGCTCTCCTCCAGTCAGGTCAGACAAAGAGTACTTGATGTTGGTGTACTCGCGTCCTTTAATCTTACTTTTCTGCAGAGTGGAAAAAAGAAATGTTAAAAACATGAGCAGGGAAACAAAAATAATGGCGAAAATGGAAAAAGTGAGGCGTTATCTGCTGCACACCTGTTCCTCCTCTATGCGTCTCTGCAACGTTTCTATGTAGTGCTGTACAGCCATGTAGATGAATCTGTACTGCGCCTCGGTCTGCACCATCCCAGAGCGCTGCGAACGAACCATCTGGATGGTCTTTGGCACGTCGATGTCGCAGTCCACCCCTACAGCATGGAAACAATATCTTACACTGAGAACATCCTAAGCATTGGTGACAGAGACAAAGCCGGCATTACAAGTCTGTAACATACAGCGGCCTGACTGAGAGCCTGTGAAGAGTACAAAACACTTGACGTTCCTAAACGCGATTCATCCATGAGTTTGTGTTAGTTTATAGATAATTCTAAGCAAAACTGTTAAAGACAAGATAAGATATAAAAAATAAACTTTACAAGAGGAATCAAAGATAAAGATAGAAAGGTGGGTGCCCAGATAGCTCAGTTGGCCCTTTGCTGCTCATTTCCCCCCTCTTTCTCCCCTCTCATATCTTCATCTGTCCTGTCGAATAAAGGCGTACAAATGCCTTATTTCAGCGTAGGACAGCACAATGTTCCCGCCAGATGACTGACAACTTCTTCGGCTCATTATTACGTTATCTGATACCAACCAGTGTCGGGTGGGATTAGCAAGCTAACTTTGTCTCAAAGCGAACTGATGGAGTATGTCTAGTTCATCAATCAACTCCCTCGGAGTGGGGAGGGAGCGGGGAGCAGTTGAAGCATGCGCAGACGCTCAACCCAGTTAAGGTGTATCCATGCGGGGGTACCTCGGTTACTGAAGGAGTTCTCTACCTCTGTTAACCGGGTTATGAGCACTCTGATTTTAACCGGGGTAAGGAGTTTACATGGCGTTCGAGAAATCGGGGTAATGCCTTAACACGAATATAAAATCGTTTTTTTTAACTGCATGTAAACGCAGTGACAGATCTCCTGTTGTGTGCTACATGTGTGAAAGGGAAACTCAGGACTATGGGGGAGGGGCCCGATTCGTTGGGACATTGTCCAGGCTCAAATGTGAAAACAGAGTGAATGGAAATCTGAATCTGGATTTTATCAGGACACAAGAGACTTAGGCCTGTAACAATTATTAAATAATTGTCTAATTTTTTACATAATTGCCATTTCTTTATTTAATCGCAATTAATTGCTAACATTAGCGAAGGTCCTAAGGGGTATGACTTGAAATGGTAATCATCAGTTCTATGTTCATTAATACGTTTTATAATAATAAAGACGCATGGTTTACTTCATAGGCTGTGTTCTACAGTAATACATAAATAAATATAAAAAAAAGAAATTGGACTGAAAGAGACAATTATATTGTTAATTGCAATCATTTCTGAGACAATTAATTGTAAGGTAAGATTTGGAATTGATACAGCTCTAGCAGGACTTACCTTTTTCTCTGATTACATCTATCAGGATGTCAATCACTATAAATGTTCCTGTCCGCCCGATCCCTGCACTGAAAAACATGAGAGAACGTCTTTGGGTTAACATGTTTCCTCCATGCGCATTCGTGGTGTGTGTTACCGAGGATTTATGGCCCATTAGTTGAATTGATTTCAGCGCGTGTGTGTACCTGCAGTGTACCGCTATAGGCCCAGCGTCCAGTATGCTCTCCTGCTTCAGGTTGACCTCCTCTAGGAAGTCGAGTACGCCGCCTGGGTCTGTGGGGACTCCGTGGTCCGGCCACGCTCTGAAGTGGTACTGCCAAACTGTACGTTCTGTGTTGCCCTAAAAGAAAACATGCAAGTGGAGAGGTACTTTCAAAAGACAAGATCAATTCAAAACGGTTTAGTTTATTATAATCAATTAGAGGTGTGAGATTGAAACGTTACGATATTTCTCGTCGAGATAAAAAAAAAAAAATAAATAAAAGTTGTCTCGCGATATCAGTACACAAGTGCAGAATTACGTCGGTACTACTGAGGACCAATTCACATTAAATCAATAAGTGCCAAATTTCGGTACCTGAGAGCACGCAAGTACAAGCTTCCTCTCTGCATGTTTCACAGAGAGCAGGGCTCAGCTCCGACACACACAAAAGCAGCGAAAGTTGTGTGGTTACACTTTTCAAGACTTCACGGAGACAGCGTTTGCTGCAATATGATAGAATAGCAAGATCCCTGTGCAGGTAATGTTTAAAGACAGACAGACAGACAGACAGACAGACAGACAGACAGACAGACAGACAGACAGACAGACAGACAGACAGACAGACAGACAGACAGACAGACAGACAGACAGACAGACAGACAGACAGACAGACAGACAGACAGACAGACAGACAGACAGACAGACAGACAGACAGACAGACAGACAGACAGACAGACAGACAGACAGACAGACAGACAGACAGACTGACTGACTGACTGACTGACTGACTGACTGACTGACTGACTGACTGACTGACTGACTGACTGACTGACTGACTGACTGACTGACTGACTGACTGACTGACTGACTGACTGACTGACTGACTGACTGACTGACTGACTGACTGACTGACTGACTGACTGACTGACTGACTGACTGACTGACTGACTGACTGACTGACTGACTGACTGACTGACTGACTGACTGACTGACTGACTGACTGACTGACTGACTGACTGACTGACTGACTGACTGACTGACTGACTGACTGACTGACTGACTGACTGACTGACTGACTGACTGACTGACTGACTGACTGACTGACTGACTGACTGACTGACTGACTGACTGACTGACTGACTGACTGACTGACTGACTGACTGACTGACTGACTGACTGACTGACTGACTGACTGACTGACTGACTGACTGACTGACTGACTGACTGACTGACTGACTGACTGACTGACTGACTGACTGACTGACTGACTGACTGACTGACTGACTGACTGACTGACTGACTGACTGACTGACTGACTGACTGACTGACTGACTGACTGACTGACTGACTGACTGACTGACTGACTGACTGACTGACTGACTGACTGACTGACTGACTGACTGACACAAGACAAAAGCGTTCATATGCCCTTGTGTCAGACAGACAGGCTGAGGTTGTACAGGCAAGGAAACTTTATTTTTATAGCACCTTTCAGCAACAAGGCAATTTAAAAAGGGCTTTACATTAAAGAGCAATTAAAAAACGGCCATGAATGGAAAACGGTAAAAAAGAATAAAAGACAAATACAAGAAGAATAAAAGTTACAGTGCAGTGTAAGAAATTCATATTTTTTTGATTGAAAGGTTTTAGGGAAGTTGTTTGGGAGGAGAGAGGGACGCTGCAGTTATTAGGTCTGAAGAGGTTTGTTATACAGGACAGAAGCCATTTGAGTTTGCAGCAAAACCTTTCACAGTGCTCAGTTTTTCATTTTGTGACTATCGATTGAATAAAAGGACTATTTTTCCAGCCATATTTCGTCATTTAAGTTTTCTTTGCTGCGTTCCGGCTGCGTGTGCCCCGCGAGCAATCGCCAGACGCGTGCGTGAAGCGGCTCTTGGCTTCGCTAAAGATACGCGCCAGGTCTATTTTCACACGAGCCGTGGTTCTCAGCCAAATAGTTTCTGTAGTTTTTAACCAAACAAACAGAAGGAAATAGTGCATTTGTTCGGGACTATTTTCAGAGGCCGTTTAGTCCACATTTGGAGCTCTTGTGAGTATTTGTGGCAGCAGGACAGTGTATGTGGGATAGTCCAAATAAACTATAGTGTGTTTTTAACAACAACAATTGAAGAGGAATAACATACATCAGGCTCTGGTACACAAACGCACTTTGTTAGTAGACATATTTATTGTTAATTTAGGTCTTTTTCTGGGATTTGTTAACAAGACAAATATAGAATATCAGCGGATTAATCCTTAAATGTTTTTTTGTTTTTTTTAAATACTTTAAATTGACATTTATTGGGCGTCTGGGTAGCTCAGTTGGTAGGGCGGGCGCCCATATATAGAGGTTTACTTCTTGACGCAGCGGCCGCGCGTTCGACTCCGCCCCGCGGCCCTTTGCTGCATGTTGTTCCCCCCTTTCATGTCTTCAGCTGTCCTGTCAAAATAAAGGCCTAAAAGTGCCCAAAAAAAATAATCTTAAATTTTCTTTTTTACATTTATTGTTATGTAGCTCTGTGACCTTTTCCCCCTCAAATTAATACTGTGAAATGTTTGTTTTCTGTCATCTTAACATGTGGAAAGTATATTTTTATTGGCGGTATTTCAATTTGTTGACTTTGTAGGCTCACATGGAGTCCATCTTAGAATGGGTTAATTTAACAACACATTTCCTAAAAAAAAAAGAAGATATTTCCAAGAGCACATGCTGCATCAATGTTGGACTTGGACTGCTCCATCAGAATCTGTTGAGTGCTGCACACAGCAGCACGATGACGCCCACTAGTGCCATCTAGTGAAACGGCATCTAACGTCTTTCCCTCCTATTTAAGAATAAGGAAAAATCTATACATTAAAGTGCTCAAATTATGCTAATTTTCAGGTTCATAATTGTATTTAGAGGTTATATCAGAATAGGTTTACATGGTTTAATTTCCAAAAAACACCATATTTTTGTTGTACTGCACATTGTTGCAGCTCCTCTTTTCACCCTGTGTGTTGAGCTCTCTGTTTTAGCTACAGAGTGAGACATCTCACTTCTGTTCCATCTTTGTTGGGAGTCGCACATGCTCAGTAGCTAGGTAAGGACTACTAGCCAGTCAGAAGCAGAGTATGAGGACGTGCCCTGACAGTACCTAGGTAAGGACTACTAGCCAGTCAGGAGCAGAGTATGAGGGCGTGCCCTGACAGTACCTAGGTAAGGACTACTAGCCAGTCAGAAGCAGAGTATGAGGGCGTGCCCTGACAGTACCTAGGTAAGGACTACTAGCCAGTCAGAAGCAGAGTATGAGGGCGTGCCCTGACAGTACCTAGGTAAGGACTACTAGCCAGTCAGAAGCAGAGTATGAGGGCGTGCCCTGACAGTAGCTAGGTAAGGACTACTAGCCAGTCAGAAGCAGAGTATGAGGGCGTGCCATGCTAGCAGCTAGGCGAGCATTATAACATGTGTTACAAAGTGACCACGTTTGTCTCTGAAGTAAAGGCTGGACTACAGTAGAGCTGTTTGGAGCAGTCTGTGAACAGTGTTTTCTGTTGGAGATGGTAAGTCCCTTTGGGGGGGGGACTTTGGGCTTTTTCATTTTGTAAACCTATAACATGCACAAAAAAAGATATATAACACAATAAAGGAAAGGAGAAAAGCCAAAAAGCATAATAAGAGCACTTTAACATTACAGTGAAGTCTATGAGCTTCTACTTTCTACACACAAACACAACTTACCTGTCCGACTTTGGACAGTTTGAGTTCTCTTAAGATGTAGTCGTGTGCAGACGTCTCTCTGACGTTGCGAACACGCATCGCGCCGTACTCCTTCAGAGCCGACATGTCCGGCCAGTACTTCACACATTTACTCTGTGGAGACACGATAACATTCACTTTGACGTGTTTTCTCTGATGCTGCTGTCAAACGAGCAGTGACGGAAGAAGTACTCTGATCTTTTACTTCAGTAAAAGTAGCAATACCACAGTGTAGAAATACTCTGTGGTATTGCTATATTATACCAAAGGAAAAAGATCTGAGTACTTCTTCCACCACTGGTGACTGACACAAAAACCTGATATTGATAAACTGTAGCTGAATTGGAAATATATTGATGCAACAATGTCATTGCTTAGCTAGTATTCAGGAATAACAACAGTACACCATACACAGTAGTAATGTTTTTTTAGAGTGGACTGACATTAAGTCACGGCTCAGTATGTAATCTGTTTTGCTCACCTTTCCTCTCTCCACCTCTTTGGTGGTCATGACGATGACTCGAGAGTTCACCTGAAACACCATCCTCCAGAAGTCACTGATGGTGGTCTGCAGACAGCCCTGAGTGGCGATGTAGCTCTTCTTCGCCTTTGTACTGTTACACTTCGGGTCCAGCTCCGGCTGTACACAAACACACAAAGAGACCGACAGACAGCTGAATACTGAAAATGAACACAAATACAGCACATGCACTCCAAACACGAGCACAAACTGACTGAAACACAAGCTGGCCAAGGGCACAACAAATGATGTGTGTGTGTGTGTGTGTGTGTGTGTGTGTGTGTGTGTGTGTGTGTGTGTGTGTGTGTGTGTGTGTGTGTGTATATGTCCCTGAGAATGAAGTGAGTTTACCACGACAGCAGATGCTACCTCGATGAGATTGGCGTTGATGTAGTCAGAGCCTGGCTCATTTGGGTCCCTGTCATTCAGCACCACACGCGTGTGGTCGACTGGAAACAGAAACAAAGAAGGTTGTTTATATATTAAAAAAAAAAAAAAAAAAAAAAAGTGAAAGCTTATTATAGAATGAAAGAGCAGTCAGGGGTTTCTCACAAGGCAGAATGTTCTTGTATCTGTTCTTGTTTTTGTTCTCTGCTCTCTGGCCCTCTTTGCGACTGTAGAGCAGCTTGCACTCTTGCTGCTGCAACGTCTGGATGGAAGAAAACAAAAAGAGAGAGAGGATATGTGTTATTTTTTAACAGCTGTATACTACTTACCCTGTATTGATGCGATAGGATTTCTGGCTTAGGTTAAACCCTTTGCAAAACATAGCACACTCTTGTATTATCTAGTTTGACAGTAATAACGAAAAAGGAACAGAATATACTACTTTTAAGGATTTTTTTCGGGGCTAAATTACCCAATTAACAAGGTATTGGATCGGTGCATAGACTTGCTGATACCGATATCAGCATTTTAGGTTGTATCAGGTATTGGAACAATTCTAAAGGTCAGAATCGTCCAAGGAATTTGCAACCAGTGCATCTCCACAAAAAATAAACACAAACTAGGGCTTGTGAGCTGCAGCATGAAACAACAATAGGGCTGCACAATATGTTGTTCTTTTCTATCGTCATGGCAATATCAACTTGCACAATATACACATTGCGAAAGGCTGCTGTGTAAGTTGAAAGAAAATATCAGCAGAAAACTGCACATTCAAATGTAACTGTCACACGAAAATCACACGTAGCAGCTATTTTCAAGATAGCACCGCCACCGGCACAGCTGATCCAAAACATTTCCAATGAGATGAATCACTTTATATACTAGTTGGAGAGTGTGTGCGTGTGTGTGTGTTCCACTGTGGTTCCTGATTTACGCTAACATAAACAGTTTTTTTTTTTTATTTCTACTCCGTATGTTGACACAAAACTTGCGGAGTGATATTTTAAGTAATGCGCCAGGTGTGCTCAAATGGCTCTGGGTGTGCTGTCATTTGAGCACGTTCTTAATGTCTAGTTGACCAATCAGATTGTCTGGTCGGATCTACTTGTTTTATAATATCCGTTTATTTATCGCAGGCAATATTGTTATTGCGATATTCAACAACGTTATCACATATCGTGCAGCCCTACACAACAACAGAACCACTCACCTCAAATTCTTCCCAGAAGCCCTGTTTGACCTTGTCTGTGGCCTCCGCTAGTTTGCTCAGCTCCCTAACTCGACTTTCAATCTCTGCAGCGTTAATACGAGTAGTGTTCAGGGGCTGGGGAGGAGAGCAGGGGTCAGCACCAGAAATTACAAATCAGGGAAAAAGCGGCCTTAGCTTACAGTGAATATATTTGAAACAGACATTAGAGGTACCTGTTTGAGCTGAAGCACAGTGCCCAGAGTTTCCACCATCGGGTTCTTTTTGTAGTGCTCTACCAAGTCGGTGAGGGAGTCAAACTTCTCCCCTCCGCCCACGTCGTACTTCAGGTCATGCTAAAGAAGAAGCCACATCGCTCAATCAATCAATCAATCAATCCTATTTTATTGAAATAGTAAAATCACTATTAAACATGGTCTCAGTGCACTTTACAATTAAAAACAAGGAACACAGAAATAACAGACAGCAACAAAACAATTGAACAGCATTAAAGCAGTAATAACAAACAATACAAATCCAGCAACATAATAATCTAGTGAACATAGTCAAGTATGTATGACTGGGTAAGGCTCAACCTGCTGCAGCTGAGGCCTGGCATTCTTCATCCATAATTAATATGATCTGTTGCCCTTCTGCCTGTGCTGTAATACATTTTCTTTTGGTTAAATGTAGGAAGGCAGGAAAACGCGGGCGGTGATGAGGAGTGAGTTTACCTGGCAGCGGATCATGACATGAGTGACTTTGGGTTTGCTGTCACTGCTGTCCGTCTTGTCATCCCCTGTCCGGACAGACAGAACAAAATCCCCGGGGTGGCTCTGGCTCTCCCTCACCAGGAAGCTGCCGTTCTTCCCTTTCTCCGTCAGCAGCTTCTCGGCCTCCCGGCCCGACAAGTGACCGTGGAACCATCTGGTAAGAACACACACGCAAGGGTAAAACGTGTTTCCACTGGACTTAACTCGCTAACAAAAACTCACAATCTTTAACCTTTTTTTTTCCCTTTTATTTATAGGTTCAACTCAAGTCAAACTTATTTGTCCCCAGAGGGGCAGTTGGTTTTGCTTCTTTAAAGCCGTTTTACAGTCACCGCAGCCGAGCTCGCGCGCACAAAATGACAGAGCTCGCTGGCGCGCCAGGATTTTGAGCGTGCGACCAGAGGGCGAGAAAAGAGCCATGTACAATTTCTTATCTTAAGTATGGAGAAGAATAAATATGACATCTGCATATCAATACCTCAGAGAATGTGTACTGAATAGAGCTGCTTTTGCCGAGGCAGACTCTTACTAATAGTATTATTAGTATTAACAGGTCTTTGTCTGTAACTTAACATAACAATATTATAAAAATGTTTTGTTTTCTTGTTTCCAGGCCCCAAACACAGCTAATCTTGAAGTAAAAACTGCAGCTAAAAGACATGTTGAAGCTTTAACATCTAAAACCCTGTCTGCTTGACACAAACACAATCGATTTGTATTATGCTTGGATGTAATTCCTTCAAACTGACCATCACACAAATCTATAATTAACAAATCAAACTCATAATTTCTAAAAACAGCAAACATCCAAGCAAAAACTACAACATCCAGCGCCATCACTCACCTCTCAGATGTGGGGTCCGCACAGTTGAGTGGATACTTGAGCTCAATAACATCTCCGTTTTTCTCTTTCAGTTGGCCGTGGTGCTCCATGTAATACTGCACCAGCTCAGCCAGAGTGGCAAACTTCTCCCCACCGTAAAGGTCATAGTAGTCTCCTGTGTTCTGGATCTTAATGTGGGTGACCGCTCCATTTCGCCTGCAGAAAACAAGAAACGATGACTTAGAGAAAAGCTGCTGTAACAACATTATCGTCACAAACCTAGGGCTGTGAAATCAATCGATTCTGATCGCGATTTTCGATTTCAACCCTAAAGATCACAAAAAAAACCCAATGTAATCCAAAAAAAAATATTATTTTGCACGTGACATTTTGCAAGTAAACTCTTATTGTCTTGTGTTCCTGCGTTTCTGTTGCGTGGCGGCTGCGTGCCGTTTACTATGTCTTTGCACACCAGAAAAATGTATGACGCATGTATGTTTCCCATTTAATGCACTCAAGCAGTAGTATACTTCATGTTAAACATAAATATATACTGATTTGATTACAGCAAAGACTTTTTTTTTAAATTACATTTATATATGCATTTATGTCAAAATCTAGAGACTTTCAAACATCAAAATGTCATTCATTAAATGTATGTGTGTCAAAATGACATATAAACATATTTTCCTATTCTATTTTGCCTGGCAACGCTTCCAACACGCTTGCGTGCCGCGTGAAAAATAGGCGTTGGTGCTATTTCTAGCATGCAGGCGTTTACGGCGCGGCTCGATCCCCGCCTGAGACGTGCGTGTCACGCAGGCAGTGTGCAAGCTCTAAAACAGGGGTCACCAACACAGTGCCCGCGGTCACCAGGTCGCCCCCACGGACCACATGAGTAGCCCTCAGGCCTGTTCTAAAAATGAAAATTGAATATTGATATTATCTGTTTCCCACCTTGTTAAGGCATTGTTGATCATTATTGTGAGAAATCATTAACGTGATCAGTGTCTTCACATAGATGACTGACATTAATCATTAATAATCATATATAACTAAAGGCAAGTGTGTATCAAACTGGTAGCCCTTCGTATGACTCAGTACCCATGAAGTAGCTCTCAGTTTCAAAAAGGTTGGTGACCCCTGCTCTAAAATATAATAATAATATAAAATAAGAACAGACATGCCACGCAGCTGACACGCTCACGCCACACAGCCAGTGTGCAGGAGCACTAGGTGTGTAGACCCCACACATGCACAAGCACACATTCAAGAGGAAGCTACAAAAATGACAGACACAGCACCGGAAAAAAATGTATATACAGCGAGGGCGAACAGCCAAAGATATCTCATTCAGTTAAATGTGGAAGACTCTAAATATATCAGTACTGCAGTCATAATGACCTCATATTTTGACAGGAAACTACTAAAAACATCTCAGTTGGCTTGTTCAACATAAAACTGTAGAAGTGCATCTCGTGATGAAACGATTTGTTGATAGAGATAATCTGTAACTATTTCATAACAGATTCTCATTTTTCAAGCACACATGCCAAACATTACAAAGCTCCTCAAATATGAGGAGTTTAAACTGAATACATTTGTCAGCCAGTTCTCACATTCACATCATTTTGTGACAGAATATAGAACGATTAATCAAGAGAATAATCCTTAGCTGCGGCCCTAATTGCATCATTATGCATGGCTTGTAAGCTGCAGCCCTTCAGAAGCAGAGTGCATGTATTATGATTCAAGTGAGCAAAAGTTACAAATTGTTTAACACAGAGTCACAGGCAAAATATTCATAAAGGCACTTAGATGCTATTTCTTTGTAAGACACAAACCAGATGCAGACGGCATAAACTGTGTTGAGTCATCGTAGGTGACCACCAGTATCTCGGAAAAAAGAAAAAGGAGAACTTGTGGCAGGTCTGAAGCGCAGCAGCATGTAACCCTGAATGACTTCCGATTAAGCCTGGCTGAATGAGCCCAAAAAGACACTGAGACGTATGCTGGTTTGAAATAGCAGCGACGAGTCTCCCTTCTTGAAATGTCTGCGTTTCCATCAGAGGAGCGTGACTTTCATTTCCATATGAAGTAAATATGGCGAGATGAGACGCTGTGTAGCTAGAAAATTAGACTTGAGACAAAAATAGCAGTGGTTACATCAGCTAAACTGAGTTAATGATCTGTCATCTTAAAAATGTAGGACTCAACAGGCCCCGAGATAAAACCACAAACTTTTTTAAAAAATTTTTGTATTAGTCTGGTCTTCCTTCTTTGGATAAAGCTGGTTTCACACTTTCAGGGTTTTCCCTCGTTTTGTGGAAGACTTAGGGGCACATATTTGGTGGGGGTTTAGGGGTCCTTCCTCAAGAAAATGTTACGTTTTTCAATTAAAAAAAAAAAAAAAAAATGCAATTTCACATCATTTAGGACCATTATTTATATTAGACTTAGACTTCTCTTTATTGATCCTTTTGGGATGACTCTCGCAAGGAAATTAAATACCCAGCAGCAGATTTTATCAGCATACAAACGAAAAAAAAAACTCTTTAAATAAAGAGGTATAGAAAAAAAATACAGTATAAGAATAACAATATACATAGACTTTAGCTAAATATTTTTTACAAAAAGTAAAACAATAAACTACAGATACATATATAGATATATAGGACTGTGTACGGTGTTGTGTTATTGTACAGTTAATAAATAAATGACATTTAGCATAAATTAGAATTTAAGAGCAGTTAGAGTGTCCAGGTATGTATGTGAGTAGATTATAAAATTATAAAATTATAAAAATAATAAAAATTATCATCTGCGTATTAAATGTTTGAAAAGCTAGAGCAGATAACTGAAGACAAAACTAAAGTAGTCCTGGGGACCAACTACAATCATCAGATCTGAGTCGTTAAATCAAGTTATTTAGTTAGTTTTGATGCTCACATTGAATTTACATTCATTCAGCTTGGGTGCTGCACCTACACCTTATAGTGGTATGGAAAACTCTGCGCTATCATTTAACATAGTTATTGTTTAAGATGGAGTAGAATTCAAAGGAGGTTATTTTTGTTATTATTCCAGCGGCCTCATTTAACAATACTGTTAATATTACAGCACATTAATTGACTGTGTTAATTGATTTTGCAGGCACTGAAAACACAACACTGACACTTCATATCATCTTATAAAGTTATGTCAAATGTTTGAGCAAAAAAATTGGCAATGTAAACATCCAGAGCAACATTATCATTTATTTGGAGTCGTTTTTCTGTCCACCTGATAAATGCAAGTCCAACATTTAAACTCATTTTAGCCTACACGTGAACTATCTGGCTCTTTAGCTGCTAGATGTTTATCAGCAAGTCGCTTACTACAGTAGGTCTGTTCATAGTTTGGTGCCTAGCAGTATAGTGTATAGTAGTCTACAGCCATGATGTCCCCTTCTGCTTCCTTTGTGTTGGCGTTCTAACCTCCGGTGGATTTGTGAGGACTATGGTTAACTGCTCCTCAGATCTCTGCAGGGTAAATCCAGACAGCTAGCTAGACTATCTGTCCAATCTGAGTTTTTTCTCGCACAACTTTTTTTACATTATCGTTGTTTAACCGCAATTAATTGCCATCATTAGCTACAAAAAAAACATACAATGTTTTATGATAATAAAGAGGCACAATTTATTTCAAAGGCTGTGTATTTGTGTTACTACATTATATGGGTCACATGACTGATATAACCTTAAGATGTCAACTTTATTTGTTTGAAAAAGCTCTAAAACAGTTATGTTGTTAATCGCAATTATTTCTGTGACAATTAATTGTACAGAAAAATGTGGAGTTGTTACAGCTCTAGTGTATGCTGCATTGTACGCTGATGAATGCCATCACTTACCGTACTGAGAGGGTAAAGTCTCCTGGATTACTCTTACTGGGTCGGGCTAAAAAGCTCCCATCCACTCCACGAGTCAGCAGGAGGTTTTCAGCCTCCACACCTGTGATGTTGGGGTGAAACCACCTGAAAGGAGGAGTAAAGCAACGATCAGCCTCAGTGTAGAGTGCAAGTCTGCGTCCACAATCTGTACTGTAGTCACTCCCTTTCTCAAAATATTGACTAAGAAAGCGTCGCGCATGGCATGTACACTACTTTTTCTAAAAGACAATTGATAAGATGCAAAAACTGAAGTTGCACTAGAGCTGGGCAATATATCGATATTATATCGATATCGTGATATGAGACTAGATATAGTCTTAGATTTTGGATATCGTAATATGGCATACGTGTTGTCTTTTCCTGGTTTTAAAGGTTGCATTACAGTAGAGTGATGTCATTTTCTGACCTTACCAGACTGTTGTAACTGTTCTATTATTTGCCTTTACCCACGTAGTCATTATATCCACATTACTGATGATTATTTATCAAAAATGTCATTGTGTATATATTTTGAGAACGCACCAATAGTCAACACTACAATTTAGTTGCTGTATCGATATCGAGGTATTTGGTCAAAAATATTGTGATATTTGATTTTCTCCATATCGCCCAGCCCTAAGTTACACTATAACTACACGTTTCAAATGTTTAATGTTGTCTTGTAGTAAGGAAAAACTCAAAAACACACAAAGACTGTATCATAAACCATAATAAAAACACACAAAAACATATTTAACTTAAGACATGTGTGTGCCAACTCCGTCTCACTTTATTTTGTTCTGTCTTTTTCAGTATTGAGGCTCCTTTGTATCTTTTTTTCTCTCTCCAATTCTTCCCCCACCTCAAGACTGTCCGTAGTTTTGGTTCATTTCTGTGCTTCAGCCAAACTGACATTCAGCCAGTCTTTGTTCATAACAGTCCTTACACTGCATGTCGTCTCCCTCTTCGTCAATACAGTACCCTTCAGTGTTGTGTGTGTACAAGCAGTGTGTCCTCTCTCCATGTCTTCAGTACTTGTTTTAAATCTTTATTTTTCTCTTTATATGTTCATTAATGTGCACCAAAACACAAAAATAAAACAGTGTTAGCATCTAAATATAATTAAAAGTACCAAAAGTGAAAGCACTCATTATGCTAAAAGGGGTTCATTTCAGAATTTTGGTCCTAAGGATATTTTGTTGTCTTTCACTTAAAATTACTGTTTATTTAAATCAAAATTATGTGCTTTATTTGCCTAGTACTGTCATTATGTTCCTTCATATTGTAGTTCTACTACCGTATCTACTTTCTACTGTGTATATATGACAGATAGTAACAGTGTTTACTAACCTAAACATCCTCTGACTGGGCTCTAACGTTAAGTTGCCGGTGTATGCTACATGAAGCGGTCTTTAGCTAACTAGCTATTCAGTTTTTCTCCAGAAACGTCGACACACTCTGAGCTTGTTGACGCACACACAAACATCCAAACAGCTGAGTTTAGTTAAAAGTTAGCTCGCTTAGCTAACACAATCAGCAGACACTGTTTTCCAGACTCAACGTTACCTCCGAGATGTCATTTTTGTCGTTCCTCACTTCCTCGCTGGCAGTTAGCAGTAGCTACAATTAGCTGGCTAACGTTTCGGACCGTTTCCGCTTCAATCACAGAATAAAGTGCTTCATCGGTTCACACCCGGTCAAAGCGGGCACCGAAATATAGGCATCGAAACAAAAATTGTATGCGTTACAAAAAAAAGTCTCTAGGCCTCGGCCCCGGAGACTTCACAGCAAATCGATTATTGGACGTCACCAAACATGCGACAAAATAGAGTGTGCGCGGATTATGCTGCATTAATGTGGGGTCTGAATAATCGGAAAAGTGACTTCCAAATGGGAAGATTCACGTGAAAGTCGGTGAAAGAGAGGTTTATCGAAACAAAAATCGTCTCAATTGCCGTCTTATTTTTTTAAGGTCTCCTATAGTGACCATAGCAATGTAGTTATTGAGGAAAATGTCAAAAATGTATTTGGAGTCCGCCTATTGGAAGTTGGAAGAATGTTTTTCCAACTCGGGAAAAGGAACATCCGAGGAGAACGTAAATACAGCATTATTTCACACTGGGCGGCCGTTCTTCGCTGCCGCTTTGCCGCTTTTATATAAAGAGAAATATAATACATAAAGAGAGTTTTGTCCGATCAACAAACAGTGAGACATAAATTAAAGAGTCCTATCACTTTCTCTTCGCGCATGCTCATTGATAGCGTAGCCTATTTTATATTTACACGGGTACAACGAGCGGTAAACGGTACGCTGCGCCTCCGGATTGTTTGCCGCTCCAGCGTAAAAAACCGAAACATTCCGCAGCCTACCGCGGAAACCGCACAAACACAAAAAGTAGCCTAAAACGTTGTATCTTTCGTATTTTTTTTATGTAAAACTTTCCATTTTATATTTATAATAGGTTATGTCTCCTCTTATTTCTTTTCTCTTACTATGTCTATTGATATGCACCGAAATAACAGTAAATACCTACTTATAAACCTGATTCTGATGCTGATTATCCAATAATAATTAATTTACTAATTTATACTTAAAACTGATATATAAAATAAAATGTATTCAGGCTATAATTGAAACATTTAATTTAGTTTTTCAGCAGTTTTTGGCAAACTCAAGACAGCTCAATTACCTAAGATAAGATAGACTTATCTCAGATTAATCCCACACTGGGGAAATTCCTGTGTTACAGCAGCTCAAAAGGAAAGATAAATAACACAAATACACATTAAGTAGACATAGGAGCAAACATATACATAAAGTATAAGAAATAGAAAGAATATAATTAGTTATATTAGTAATAATAGTAATAAAACAAACATATTTACACAATATATATTTTCAATGGATGAATTAATAATCCAAAAACATCATAATTAATAGTAAACCACTGAAAGAGGTTGATGTGATGCTCTGGTCAGAACAAGTAAAGAATAACTTTTGGCTTCATTTTGACAGCATTGTGCCTCGCATTCTAGTAGATTTGGCCCTCGCCGGCTGCCGTTTAAGCCCGTACGTGGCATTCATAGTCTAACGTTACACACAGCAGCCGAGGCTGGTGCGGCTCCGCTCCTGCAACAGCTCACTCATATAGACTGACATCCTGCACTCCTACAGGAGACACTGAAGCAAGGACGCTCTTTATATCACCAGACTTGTTGTGACGCTCGCAATAAAGCATTTAGAAACATGTTTACCGTGTCGGAGCTGGTTGTCTTGCTGGCCGTCCTGTCCGCCACTGCGTCCGGCTACTTCGTTAGCATAGACGCCCATGCCGATGAGTGCTTCTACGAGCGGGTCAACTCCGGCACAAAGATGGGCCTCATGTTTGAGGTTGCCGAAGGAGGCTTCCTGGACATCGATGTCGAGGTGAGATACTTCACTGAGATAATAAACATGCCACCTAATATGGAGAAATAGGTTTGTTTTTTCTCCTAAATGTGTGAGTGTGATATAGGCCTGTGCTAGCTAACGTTAGCTGCCGACGTCTCTGCGTAACGTCAACTGAAACTAGCGTTAGTTGATGGTCATCAACTGATTTTTAATTTAAACATTTGAATGTCTGCATTAAATTATCATTCGACCAGATTTCTGTTAAGTGCGTGAACATGTTAATTTAATTATTCATAAGGATACAGGAAGTGCAGCGTTAGCATTATGTCCGGGCTAAAATGTGCATTCAAACTATGTACGTTAACGTTAGCCAATATGGTGTTTTAGCGTCACATAAAAAACATCACCTCCTTCTGACTTGTTTTCTGTGGAGACGTTGCTGTATTTTAACGTGCAACTGAGTGTTTTGTGTACACAGATGTTGCTGCCATATGTTACAACAGTGCCATCAATCAACCATGTCAGATGTTGCTATACATTTTAGTGCTAAACAATGTAAATATGTCAAATATACGCTGGATATACTGTCATAACCACCAACCTCATATTTATTCCAGCACCATTTGTACTTTTGCTTTGCCTTGTTGCCTTACCGTTTACAATCCTCATAGAGCTGTATTAGTCTACATTTATGTATTTTTATATACAGACATATCTGTACATTGTAGCCAAATGTTTGTTAACATTGTTCAGCTTCTTGTTTCAGGGTTAATACGTTTTTTAAAAAAACGGAAAAAGTTATGGAATTTGAAAAATGCAAATTCCAGGCCTGGAAAGGTTTTGGAAAAATAAAAAGACCCAGAAAGTTTTGGAGAAGTCATGGAATATTTAACACAGCATAATAATGTGTTTAACCTTTTGTGTTGTCTTCCCTTCAACCTTGAAAAAGTTTATTTCTGACATTTTTTTATGCCTTTTTTTTTCACAATTAGTTTTTGCTTTTTCCAACGTTTTTAATTTTTTCTTCTACACATTTTCAGCGCTTATTTCTACATCCCATATTTTCCGATTTATAAAACAAAAATTTAAAACGAGTCAATGTGACCCGAGGTCAACGCTTAATTTACGACTCCCATTATGAACCACATAAATTGTTTATTGTTAAACCTGAGGGTAAACTTTAACACAGATTTTATTCTTATTGTATAATGTCGACTGACATTTTCAGGAATACATAGTCATGGAAATTTGCCGAAAAGGTATTAGTTAAAATGCGTATGAACCCTGTTTGATTCTGGATGTACTTCAAGAGCAACAAAAAGCCAGAGTCAAACACTTTCTTGGCCATTATAGTGGATTCTGATACATGCCCTCATGCAGCAGTGATCTTTACTCATATTTTTGTTTTCTTTTGTCCTTCCCAGATAACAGGGCCTGATGGTAAGCAGATTTACAAAGGTGACAGAGAGTCCAGCGGGAAATACTCGGTGGCAGCACACATGGACGGAACCTACAAGTTCTGCTTCAGCAACAAGATGTCGACCATGACACCCAAGATCGTCATGTTCACGATTGATATTGGAGAGGCGCCCAAAGGCCAGGACATGGAGACAGAAGGTACGTAAATGTGTGGGTTTATGCATATGTCTGTGTACAGAGAGAGAAATCAAGAAATTTCATAGCAATATATCGTCAGCCAGCCTTTACAGATAGAACATGCAGATAGCAAACCGGCTGCTCTGTCTGTTTTCTGCTGATCTTGTTAATTGTTTGTGATAGTTTCTTTCCCTTTTTGACTTTGTTTTGGGCACTCTGTTCCTTTTTGTAGGTGGTGACAGCTGGGATGGTAGGGCACAGGGCAAAACTGCTGTTGTGAAATAGTTTGGAGTTTGCGATGCACTGCTAGTTTCCTCTAACCAGTGTTGTTTCCATAGTATTAATATTGTGCATTTCTACAATACATAGGAAGTTGTATTGTTTGTGAATGGCTTGACGATTGGCACAGTGAGAACATGATCTATTAATGTCGCTGGTGATGGGGCGGCGGCATCACCTGCGACATAAGCCACAATTACAAAACTGTTATGCATGGATTGCATATCTCCACGCATGTTTTACTTTTTGCACATCACCTGTGCCGCGGCTTATTACTGATGGTTACTTTCTCCCGTTTCAGCCCACCAAAACAAGCTGGAGGAGATGATCAACGAGCTGGCAGTTGCTATGACGGCTGTAAAGCACGAACAGGAGTACATGGAGGTTCGCGAGAGGATACACAGAGCAAGTGAGTCCAGAGCCAATACTAAGAACATGTACAAAGAACCAGTTTGTCTTTTTGAAATTGTTTGAGTGGAAATTAAAAATACCGTGTCTCTCTCTCTCTCTCTTTCTCTCTCTAGTCAACGACAACACGAACAGCAGAGTGGTGCTGTGGTCGTTCTTTGAAGCTCTGGTTCTGGTGGCAATGACACTTGGACAGATTTACTACCTGAAGAGATTTTTTGAAGTACGGCGAGTAGTTTAGTGCGATTTAAATGATCCCTCTGTGTCCTCTGCTGATTTTTCTCCAACACCAAGACAGTTATTTACACTCTGGAAATGAGACTGGCAGATTTGAGTAAAGCCTGATTGGATTTCAGATGTTTAGTTCTCCTGTTAACCTATTTGGTTCCTTCTTTATAAATGTAATTAGTGTTTGTTTGGAACAAATGGCCAAACGATTCTGGGATAGATGTCAGTTAAGTTTATTAGTTCCTTTTTTATGTTTTTTTTTTTTTTTTTGTCCAATATTGTTAATTACAGTTAGTACAAATAATTTGCCAGTACAGTTTTACCTGTGTGAATGACTGTAAGGCTCATCATTTTAAGTAAAAGGTCAGAAGACTTAGAAACACACAAATGGATCGGCACGTGTGGAGTTCCCACAGGAGAATGACGATTTAAAATGGGACCCTTTTCAAATGGTAAAAAAGACAAACATGTAAACAGTGCATTTGATTTTTTTTATATGAGATGCAGGGGCTTTTGTTTCTTGGTCTAAGCAGAGTCTGACAATGTACTCCCAGATATGTGCTATCTGTACATTGTGTTTATGCTCTCAGACAACAAATTGCACTCCTGATAAATGCATCTAAATACCTGAAGGATTTACACTGCAGCTGATTTTCAAGGGAAAATGTACAACTTCTAGCTAGGTGTTGATTCTTAGTGATCTGTGCTGCAGGGGGCGGGGGGGGCTTCAGTGGACATCTTGTGCAGAGAAACTATGTAGTTCAGAAAATGGCGACCGGCAAGTGGTTTCTTGGCCCTAAGAGTTCACAAGTTAATTTCATTTTTACACTTATTTGAAAACTTCCAACGCTACTTTAGCAGTAAGACCTTAGAAGAGCTGAGGCAGGCTTGGATTTTAAACTGAACTACTTGGGAGTGGAACTCCAAAGCAAAGTGTTGAAATACTGAAATATATGTTACATGTTGATTGAGGCTGGGTGGGGGTGTGACACATAATGACTGCTGTGTGCTTTAGTTGCTTCTACTATAGCTCTTTTGTTGGGGTTAGGGATTTTAAATTATATAATTGTATACAAATTTGAACAGTTGTTTTTTTTCATGGAGCATATCCTGTGACATGCAACTGTTTGGATGATGCCTTTCAAATTAATCTATTACCCATTTATTTCCACATCAAAGTAAAAAAACAAAGTACATCCAAGGCAGTAGCTTCACATCTAGCACACAGCTGCAACATCCTAGGTGTTGCGTGTCACTGAATATGCTCCCGTTTTGTATTAAAAACAATCTTTGGTGAGCTCTGGCAGGTGCTCTGTACACAGTCTCTCCTTTTTGTGATTACAAACGACTAAATCTGATAAATGGATCTATACAAATGTAGAATGGTTGTCTGTGGAAAAAAGCCCCAGGTTTCATAATAAAGCCAATATTCTGTACAATTACTTGGATGTCTTTTTAAAACACGTGGCGATGTCTTATCAAGAAAGTTTGACTGCAAGTTGTGTAACTTAATGGTTTTTAAACTGGGTGGAGTTCATGACCAGGGGGAAATTAAAGTTGACAGTTTTCACAGCTGGCAGCCGTGTTAAAATAAATTGCCTGTAATATTGCAGTCATAGCTGGACCTGAGCCAGCGTTAATTTAAATAGTTTAATTTTGTTTTTCCTGCTATGAAGAGTCAAAATGTGTTGAGTGCTGGGATGAGGTAATATAGCAACAACACACACAAGCTTCTTTTCAACCTTTTAAACATTAAATACAATACAATCTTACGAGTTTGAATGCCGGACTTGTAATAGCATTTTGGGGTGAACTTGCCTTTCAAGTAACATTTTTAAAAAGGCAGGATTTATACTTGTAGCAGAGTATTTTTACAGCGTGGTATTAGTACTTTTACTTGAGTAAGTGATGTGAACACTACTTCCACTGCAATTACAAGACAAAAATAAAATACCCAAGTAACTTGCACTTTAATAAAATGGCCTGAATGTTTCTTCCATATTTGTTGTATCTAGCAGTGCAAAAAAATAAATAAAAATACAACTTAAAAAAAAAAAAAAAAATCATTGGACGCGGAACGATACTCATGACGGTGCTTCAGTTCCGACCGGCTCGTAAACATCAGCGCACCCGGAAACAAGAGCAGCGTGGACAGTCAGCCAGCCCCAACGTTGGGCTAACAACTTTAGCATAAAACTGTGCTTAATGTCACACTTCTAACATGGATAACACGACAGAAGGGAGGTGGGACAGTTTACCTGTTAAACTCAACGACGCAATTTTACAAACGCTCGACGAACTGAAGTTCACGCACATGACACCTGTACAGGTAAACGGACGCACGTTAACCAAAGCTGGCTCTGTGTTCTTACGTACCGTCTATGGTGTTACACCACTCTGCAGTGAACGCATCAAATGATGTACTATGGTTGTCTTTCTAGGCTGCATGTATCCCGCTGTTTATGAGTAACAAAGATGTGGCTGCCGAGGCGGTAAGTATAACTACTACTAAGTACATGTACTCAAGTAACGTTACTCTGTACTTAAGTACAATTTTTAAGCACTTATACTTAAATTGAGTAGTTTTATTGTATGCTACTTTAAAATTTGGAAGCCAATATTGTACTTTTTACTCAACGTTACTTTGTAGATGTCAGATTAATAATACAAAATAAAAATCTTGATGCGTTATTAAAGATTAAACTATCCAGCAGTATATAAAATAATAAGTTAACTTCACGTTTAACAGCTGCAACATTAAATATGAACACAATGCATCAATTATAATAAACAGTTCAACCTATCAGACACGCTGGTACCACTTTACTTTCTAATACATATGAATGGTTCATGAGCTGTCTCTTATGGCTTATAAGTCATGTATTAATGATCTATAGATATAAGACCAGGGCTGTAGTCAAGAACATCCTAACTCAAGTCCAAGACTAGAGCCGGTCACTGACAGCTCAGAGCAAATCGAGTCCTGTTTAAACCTGTTTCCAGTGCTAATGTAGTGATGAAGACGTTAGGATGGATCTATAGGCCTGTCGCAATATGCAAGAAATCAATTAATCGCATGATGAATATAAATGAGCTCGATCATTTTTAAATGGAAATTATTGCGGCCGGAAAACAAATTCCATTTTATTTCTTGTTTTTGGTTGTTTGGTTTTTATTCCCGTGCATTTTTTTGTTAACAGAGACTGAGCGTCCATTTAATTTCTTGTTTTTGGTTGTTTTGATCATTTATTGTGGATATTAGAAATGTCTTCTAGTTCCAGTGTTAAATATTCTTTAGAAATAAAAGTGTATTGATCTTTGAAAAGGTGTACCTGCATTATTATGCCATTATCATTATATTAGATGAAAATGGTCTCGGAACGACAATATTATCGTTTATCGCAATCATTTCTGGGACAATTTTATCGTCCAGCTAAATTTGTGATCGTAATAGGCCTATGGATCTATAGACAAGAATGATCTATGTACACAAGGACGGTTCTACAATCAAGTATGATCTATCTTCTGACGTTAAACTGATCAATGCATTGAATTTAGGGAACTTTTTGTACAACTGATCCCAAATCAGCAGCCAGAAAAAAAACCTCAATAGTCGAGTCTAATAAGTCTAAGAAGAGACCGAGACAAGTGCAAGACTTCAAAAAAAGAGTGGATTCGGGTCCCGACTTAAGTTCTACAGTCCTGTACAAAACATGAATAAGTAGTTTTGAGTTGCCAGGTTGTGGGAAATCCTCCTCCATCATGACTGGTATTTTAGCCAGCACTACAACTAATCATTTTCATTATCGATTAATCCAGTTATTTTCTTGATGCATAATATTGAGTATAAAATGACAACACAAAAAAAAAGTACAAAAATGGCTGTTAGGATTTCCCAAAGCCCAAACAGTTATCTTTTGGTTACCTTTTTGCTAAATGTTTCCAAGACATCTGGAGCTTTTTTCTTTAGTATTTCCTGTGCAGCTCACAGAGTGTCGTGTCATTGTAGGTGACTGGGAGCGGAAAGACGCTTGCTTTTGTTATTCCTATTGTAGAGCTGCTCCTGAAGAGAGAAGAAAAGCTAAAGAAGATGCAGGTGAGAAGCCAAGCTGTACATTTATCTTCTACCGGGAGCCGTTGCAGAGCTTTCACATCTTGTGGATGCTGAGTGTTGCTGTCAGACAAGTGGCGGCTGTTGACAGTTTGGTCAAGCTTGAGATCTGGTCTTTCTGCAGGTTGGTGCGCTGGTGGTCACGCCCACGAGAGAACTGGCACTTCAGATCAGCGAAGTGATGGAGCACTTCATTCAGAAATTTCCACAGTTTACGTAAGTCACTGAAAAAGACCTGAATATAGATCCAAAAAGACAAAACAACAAACTGTAAACGTTCATCCTTGAATAGTAGTTAATTTCCTTGTTTTTTTTCCACATTGTTGAAATCCTTTAAATATTGAGCCACAGCACTGGAAATCCTTTAGATAACAGGAGCCTAACATTTCTGTAGCCTACTTCCAAACAACAGACTCCCAGAAGGCCTTTCCTCCGACTTACGTAACACTTCACACTGCTGTCTTCGGACAAGAAGTCACATCGAGAGATCAATGTTGTTGTCAGGCACTTCGGGACTATTCAAGCCTGTCAGTTGCAAAAACAATCACTTTGAGGGTGCACAATTGCCCCGTTAGGTTCCATCGCAGCTTGGTTTGCGCCAGCCCGTCGTTGCGTTCTTGTTCTTGGGCAGCGGTGGCCTAGGGGTTAAGGAAGGGAGCTTGGGACCGGGAGGTCGCCCGTTAAATCCCCAGACCAGCAGGATAAAGTCTGGGTGGGGAAAGTGAAAGAGCAGTGCTTGTCCCTCCCTCATCACCACCACTGAGGTGCCCTTGAGCAAGGCCCTTAACCTCCAACAGCTCCAGTGGAGCTGCTCAGTGGCCAGCAGACCAGACTGTGGTTCTACTGGGCAGCTTCCAGGTATGAATGTGGAACTGGGTGAATGTGACATTGTGTGACACTGTGTGTGTCGTTGCAAATGAGAAATTGTTCTCAATCAACTTACCTGGATAAATAAAGTTTAAACAAAAAAATAAATGCATGAGGAAATGGGGTCCAGGTTGAAAAAAAAAAACGAATTTACCCTTTTTAAATAAAGGAATAAAAAAGGGTCAGTTCAAATATGAGACGTAGAAATAAGCGCTGAAAATGTGTAGAAGAAAAATTTAAAAATTTAAAACGGAAAAAGCAAAAACAAATTGAAAAAAAAGGTGTACAAAAAAGTGTTTATTTTTTTCAAGGTTGAAGGGAAGACAACACAAGGGTTAAGTGGACGCTATGTTTTGAGTATTTTCAGCGCTTTAACTTGCTGAAGCTGTTATCTCTGCTCTCTTCAAAGCCACCAGACTCCTTTGACAAAAAGTCATTCTACAGCGCAGACAGTCTCCCGTGTTCTGCGAGGTCAAATCACTGTTTTTGTCAAAAGGAGTCTGGAGGATTTGAAGAGAGCAGAGATAACGGCTTCAGTTCCCCGTCGTAAAGGACCTGTAGGTAAAACAGACTATGGACAAGTACCTCATACAACCCCACCTCAAAAAATCTGAACTATCCCTTTAACTCAAACTCTTAATTTCAATAACTGATGAAGACTTTGGTACTGCGTTGCCAACATACTTTACACAATCACTGGAAATGACAACCTCTCAGAAACCCTTTATCCCATTTTGTGTCAGTCATGTTGATGTTTTGTGTAGTTCATTCATTTTATAATATTAAAACGCTTGGTGTGTTTGTTTTCTAGGCAGATTTTGCTGATTGGTGGCACCAACCCAATAGATGATGTGGAGAAGTTCAAGGATCAAGGGTATGTACCAGATATAATGTGTTAATTAGGGAGCTTTAGAGTTTGTTGTAGGCTGTTTCCAGTCAAAATGCTAAACTCACCAGCGGCTGGCTAAAGCGACGTCAATCTTCTCATCCGACTCTCGGTCAAGCAGCGTAACGTGTTGTGTATGTTTATCCCAAATATTCAAAGTAAGAATGGGGCAATAATCCTAAGTGTGTGTGTGTGTGTGTGTGTGTGTGTGTGTGTGTGTGTGTGTGTGTGTGTGTGTGTGTGTGTGTGTGTGTGTGTGTGTGTGTGTGTGTGTGTGTGTTTCAGCGCAAACATTGTGATTGCGACACCGGGCCGTCTGGAGGATATGTTCAGGAGGAAGGCAGACGGCCTGGACCTGGCCAGCTCCGTCAGGAGCCTGGATGTGCTGGTTCTCGATGAGGCCGACAGACTCCTGGACATGGGTTTCGAGACCAGGTGCTGAATAAAACTGTTGTTGTACTCATGGGAGGAGAAATCAGTCCTATAACACTGCCTGAAATAGATGTTTTTGTTAGGTCTTTGTGCCGCTAACCAGTCCTTCCAGCAAAGTTTTTTTGTGATTGTTGCAAAAATCCTTGATTTTGCGGCACGTTTTCTTAAAGAATGCGATGGAATATGCGGGATATTTATGCAATTTCATGCGATTAAGTTTTTCTGGAGGGACTGGCTAACAGAGCTTGTGTGTTTCCGTGTCCAGTCTGAATACCATTTTAGGCTACCTGCCTAAGCAGAGGCGCACCGGCTTGTTTTCGGCCACTCAGACTCAGGAGCTGGAGAAGCTGGTGAGGGCCGGCCTCAGGAACCCAGTACGCATTTCTGTCAAAGAGAAGGGCGTGGCAGCCAGCGCCAGCCAGAAAACGCCATCCAGGCTCTCCAACTACTACACTGTGAGTCACACGCTAACGGTTTCACGTCCATCAGAGCCAAAATGAAAATGTATTCACACAAAGATGCTTATGTTGTCATTTCAGATATGTAGATCAGAAGACAAGTTCAACAACCTGGTGGCGTTTCTAAGGCAACACAAGCACGAGAAGAATTTGGTCTTCTTCAGGTATGTTAAGATGGGCATCTGTTAATATGTGCACACTGCACGGTTTAATCGGCCAAAACCTACTGTAATGTAAACCCCTAAATGGCTTTGTCCAATAAAGTTAATACAGACAGGACGACCGGGTCCTTTAAAACTGTTCACAATAAGCGAATGCCGGCATTAACTTTGTACAATTTTACTATGAACGGAAAGTAAGATGGCTGGAAGATGCAGACAATATGGTGTCTGTTCTGCAACAAAGTTAAGTTTGGCCTGCAGTTTTAGCCACAGGTGAACTACTACTACTACTACTACTACTACATTAAAACAAGCTCCCAACAGTTTACAACGGAACTTTTGAGAGCAGCTTTGAGGGAAATCTGACCGTGAAATGCAATCGGTTGTCAACAGCCGTCGGACAGCTAGATTGTTAAACGTTCAGGCAAATAAATCCGCTGTGACCCCCCCCAAAAAAAAACAAAAAAACAAACTGCATTACAAAGCAAAGACCGGGCATCCGGATAGCTCAGTTGGTAGAGCAGGCACCCATATATAGAGGTTTACTCCTCGACGCAGCGGGCCTGGGTCGACTCCGACCTGCAGCCCTTTGCTGCATGTCACCCCCCCCCCCCCCCCCCCCTTTCTCTCCCCTTTCATGTCTTCAGCTGTCCTGTCAATAAAGGCCTAAAAATTCCCAAAAAATAATCTTAAACAAACAAAGCAAAAACAAACCAGGCCGACATTTGGAATTAATCTTCCATTGGAAAAAAGTGTCAGAAGCGCTTCTGGTATCCTTTTAATCACCGGTGCTCATGGAAGGGAATGCATTTCACAAAAAGGAAGAAGAATTATGATTATTTATTTAGGCCTTTTTTTGGTCCTAATTCATCTTGCTTTTTGTAAATCTTACATTAGTTATGGGATCAAATCTGGTTTAATCAGTACAGTGTCTGCATTATGCTGTCACTTGCCTTGAAGTTAGTTTTTTTTTTGTCGGGTCTGCAGTTACTGACAGAGGACCTGTTGTTGTCTCACCTTCAGTACGTGTGCGTGTGTGGAGTACTACGGGCGAGCTCTGGAGACTCTGGTCAAGAAGGTCACGGTCCACTGCATCCACGGCAAGATGAAGAACAAACGCAACAAGATCTTTGCCGACTTTCGAGCCCTGAAAAGGTGAAACTGTGTGTACTGGAAAAAAAAATATATATCTGGTTGTGTGTAATTGGCCCTTTATGACTTGTATATCTTTTTTTGTGGTTTTTGTTGCAGCGGCATCTTGGTGTGTACAGATGTGATGGCCAGAGGTATTGATATCCCCGATGTTAACTGGGTGCTGCAGTATGATCCTCCCAGCAGTGCCAGGTGAGTGAGCAAAGTTTAGTCTCTAAAACCTTCACGATTGGGTCAAATGTCACTATATTAGTGTTTTTGTTACGCTAAAACTGACATCTTTTCATCAATGTATTTAAAATAGGTCACAAATATATAGCTCATGTTTTTAGAGGCTCAGTCATTTCCTAACAGCTGGGTACTGTGGTTTTTAATCAACATTTGTTCTCAAACTGGAGGAAATGGTGCATTTGTTTGGGACTATTTTCAGCAGCGGACTGATCTTTTAGTTTAAGAAGTTTCACGATTATACATTTACAAATGCTCAGCTGTATTTTCCTTTTTGTTGTCCACCCCAGTGCGTTTGTACATCGATGTGGACGTACAGCACGTATCGGCAATCAGGGCAATGCCCTCGTCTTCCTGCTGCCAATGGAGGAGTCCTATGTTAAATTTTTGTCCATCAACCAGAAAGTGAGTTCTTTTCCATCACTTTTTATTCCTGCGCTACCCCCCAGTTACGTCCATATACATACGAGTACTATAAAGACAGGGGAATGTTAGCCAAGATAATTTGAAGGGGACACATAAGGTATTTGTCTTTTGTCATTTCCTCAGTGCCCGCTGCAGAAGATGCTCCTCACAGGTGATGTTGTGGATGTGCTGCCCAAAGTGAAGGCCATGGCTCTGGCTGACCGAGCCATGTTCGACAGAGGCATGAGAGCCTTTGTGTCGTTTGTCCAGGCCTACGCCAAACACGAATGCAGTCTCATCTTCAGGATCAAAGGTGAAAACTGCCACTTTTCCATCTTAGATCCAATCCTACAGTATGCATAAAGTACAAACATAACACACTGTGCTGCATTTCTTTGTCTAGATGTGGACTTTGCCGCCCTAGCGCGCGGCTTCGCCCTCCTCCGCCTGCCGAAGATGCCCGAGCTGAGGGGGAAACATTTTCCAGGTTTCCCCGCGACGACAGTCGACACAGAGACCATCCGCTACAAGGACAAGCACAGGGAGAAGCAGAGGCAGAAGATGCTCGCTGAGCTGAGAGAGAAAGATGACACCCCCTTTCCAAAAAAGAGCTTCATCAAGAATAAGGCCTGGTCGAAACAGAAGACCAGGAAGGAACGCAAGAAAAAGAGGTCGGCCAAGAGGAAGCACAACGAGGTATTTTTCTAGGGCTTACACTCGATTTAATCGACAGATCTGTAGAACTCAGTTTCTCCACAAAGAATCATGCAACAGCCCCACTTTCAATCTTGTGTTTACCAGAGATGAGCTCATACGTTTCTTGGAAATAAGTCATTCAGCATGAATAAGCCCAAAAAATGACTACTCTCAGTCAACGATTAGTCAACTAAGAGGGGGGTAGCCCTAGTATTTTTATTTCAAATATTTTGATGGAACCATCGGAGGGCTGAAACTTAATTTATTGTATTTATTACTTTTCCGTGTCTGCAGGGCTCTGACGTGGACGACGAAGACATGACGGAGCTTTTAAATGACACTCGCATCCTCAAGAAACTAAAGAAAGGGCAAATCAGCGAGGAGGACTTTGAGAAACAGATAACAAGTGGAACGAAGTCCAAACACAAAACGGAAGAACCATCGCTCGACGGCTCAGGGGATGAGGATGTGTGATCAGCTGTATTCAACTTGTAAAAAAGCAGAATTTAATTAAACCCTTGACCTTTGTTTACCTTTTGATAAATGGATTTTATTGGAGCACTTTGAGTTATAAATAAAGCTTGATGAGTTCGTCGCTGACAGCAGACGGGGTGAGGACTCCCAGGTCGGTGAAAAGGAGGGTGATGAGGGACGGGGGGGTGTAATCAATCATAGGATGCTCTTCCGACAGGTTCTTTACCGTCTTCAAGGTATCAGCTTTGTACTGTGGAGGCGAGAAGAAGACTTGTAAAGACGTAGAACACAAAATAAGCCTAGATGTGATTTTCTTTGCCACCATACCTTGAATTTATCGGGCACGTCCTGTTGGTTGAGCGGATAGAGGCGGACAAATTTGAAACTCTCTGCCACGACGTAGAAGGGCTTGTTGTGAGCTTTAGAGCACACGGCCGTCTGATAAGTGCCAATCTGCATCAGCAAAGGTCAAACATTTAGGTCTCTATCGCAAGCAGCACTGGGAAGTAACTAAGTCTTCTTTCATTACACAAACTTGTAACACTGACACTCACCTTGTTGATGATCCCTCCGCTCTCAACAACTCCCTCTGCACCAACAATAACTAGGTCTACTTTCTCCAAGACATACCTGTGGAAAATGACAAATAAGTTTATATTGACAATGTATAACACACTTTCTTTCAAAGGAACACGCCGACTTATTGGGACTTGAGCTTATTCCCCGTATCCCCCAGAGTTAAGTTCATACATACCTTTCTCATCTCCGTGCGTGTCGTAACTGTCTGACGCCCCCACTGCTAGCCTAGCTTAGCACAGATCCTGGAGGTAACTGGCTCCATCTAGCCTACTGTTCCCAATAAGTGACAAAATAACGCCAACGTGTTCCTATTTACATGTTGTGATTTGTAGAGTCACAGCGTGTACAAATAACAAGTTCACGTGAGACACAGCCATCTTCTAACCGTATACAAACTGGGAACTATATTCTCAGAAGGCGAAGCACTGCTACTTCTGCTACTTGGGCGGAGTGATTTGCTCGCAGCACCTGAGAAGCCCCGTGGTGAGGAGCAGAGAGTAACAACGGTGCTTTTCTGGTGTTGCGCTAATCACTCCACCCAAGTAGCAGAAATAGCAGCGCTTCGCCTTCTGAGAATATAGTTCCCAGTATGTATACGGTTAGAAGACGGCTGTCTCATGTGACCTTGTTATGGCGTTATTTTGTCACTTATTGGGAACAGTAGGCTAGTTGGAGCCGGTTACCTCCAGGATCTGTGCTAAGCTAGGCTAGCGGTGGGGGCGTCATACAGAGTTACGACACGCACGGAGATGAGAAGGGTATGTATGGACTTATCTAACTCTGGGGGATACGGGGAATAAGACAAAGTCCCAATAAGACGGCATGTTCCTTTGAACTTGATAATAAATGTTTTTACCCGACAGCTGCATCCAGAACTACAGTTACTGGAACATTGAGCTTTCTCAGGGCGTCTGCCATCTGTCGCCTGAATGAAGAAAGAAAGAAAAAAAAAAAAAAATCAGATTCAATGAGTCTGTGTGTCCCCCCCTCAGAATAAAACAAACTTTACTGAAGCTATTCACTCACCCGGCTGAGTCAGGCTGCGATTCAGTCACATAGACAGAGAAGCGTTTCTTCTCAGCTGCAGCTTTTTCCAGAACCCGGAGGACGACTCTGGAGTACGAATGAGTCAGGATTTTCTGGGAGAGGAACATTTTAAAGATGTCAGGCAGGGAGGGGGATTCATCATACAATTGCCTTATAATGTGTGTACAAACAGTGTACTGTATGTCTGCATATATCTAAGCTGTAGTGGCTAAAATTCTGAAATCCGCTGGATTTCACCCATTTAGGCCGGATATCTGTTGCTTTGGGCTTCCTTTGTGTTGGTGTTCTAACCTCTGGTGGATTTGTGAGGACTATGGTTAACTGCTCCTCAGATCTCTGCAGGGTAAATCCAGACAGCTAGCTAGACTATCTGTCCAATCTGAGTTTTCTGTTGCACGACTAAAACAACCTTTGAACGAACACGTTCCACCAAAACAAGTTCCTTCCCGAGGCTATTTTGCAGAGGCACCGCAGCTTTTCTCCGGTGCTTAGCACCGCCTGAGACGATTGTGATTGGTTTAAAGAAATGCCAATAAACCAGAGCACGTTTAACTCCCATCCCCGAATGCTACGTGGAGTAGCCAGACTCTTTCTGGACGTTAACAAGGACCTTCAGTCACAGGTCATAGTACAAGTTCAAGTTATTTGTTGTCATGTGCACAACTATTAGAGTTCCCACTAACGAGCTCTTCACTAGTCGAGCCAAGGCTGCTTTATTTGTGTAGCACATTTCAGCAACAAGGCAATTCAAAGTGCTTTACATAAAAGATTAAAGAGCAGTTAAAAAGAATTAAAAACATCCGTTAAAGAGAATATAAAAAACAGCTATAATCTAATAAGATGGGTATGTAATACAAGAATAAAAGTTACAGTGCAGTGTAAGAAATGAATAATAAGAAGAAACGTTCTCAGCCTTGATTTTTTTTTTTTTTTAAACAGGTGGCAGCGGACCTGCAGTTTTTCATGGAGTTTATTGCATAAATAATGAACGCTGCCTCTCCGTGTTTAGTTCGGACTCTTGGCACAGAAAGCAGACGTGACCCAGACAACCTGAGAGGTCTGGGTGGTTCATTACCTCCAACATTAACTACTGAAATCAACTGCAAAACAAACTGAACATAGAAACACTAGTTCCTCTGAGGGACTACTTCTTTATACTTTTATACTTGTATGTGGATTAATACGTGTGATTGTTTCACTTGTCTTGATTCCATGACACGTTCTGAATTAATCAAACTTAACTAACGGTATACATCGTGTAAAACAAATACTTACAGCGCCGTCTTTGATGAAAGTGTGACAGAGCTTTGCGACTTTGGCCCTGGACATTGAGATCTTCTCTAGGAACAGTTCTCCTCTCTCCTCCATCACCTTCTTACAGCGAGACAGATCCTGACGGACAGAGTTAACAAAAGTTACGCGTTTTCTCACATGTTTAATCACAAGCACAAACAAACTTATGTTTTCTAATATTTTTTGGGACGATTTTTAAAAAGGATTCTTTTCCCTAGAACAGTTTTTTATTTTTTGTGCCAATGATTCACCTTAATATGTTTTGTTTACACGGTGCCGCTGAAAATTGCAATACTCAATACTAAGTCACTCACTCTAGTCGCAATACCTCTTGATAAAAAGTTAAATTCATATCACCATTGTAAAATCTTAATCAAATATGATCTGTTAAACTGGGAAAATATGATTAAGTTTGCAGATATTTTAGTTGTATATAACATTTGTCATGGTATGGCTCCCCCCCCCCGCTCAACAAAATCTCAACTCATCCACCAGAGCATCTACAAGAGGGCATTGTCATTGTCAGCTTTTTCCTTTCCAGCAGCCCATACGTGGAATACCATACCCACAGAACTAAGGAACTATCAAATCCTTCTCCAATTCCATGAAACATTGGTTATTGACTAATCAAATATGCTGCCATAATACAGAATAATGTGTTTGTCTTTATCGCTACAGTAGTGTCTCTGTGTGTGCTTATGTGTTACTGATGTGTTCTAATGTGTGTGTATGCATTTTTACCTGCGTCTGTGTATGATACTTGTCTTATGGTTTTCTCATGCTATCAACCTGCTAGTAGTCATGATTTGAAATAGTGGTTGTGTCATTTTACTTTAAAATTGCACCCATGTATCGTGAAAGAAGCGAAGGGGGGCCAAAAGCATATCGTGCCCAGCCCTATAAAATATGGATGTGATGTTGATTATGTAGTGTATATATATAGATCGTTGTTTGGATGCATGGCCGTGTCCCAGGCAGGCCACTCACCTGATGCTCTAGTGATGTCAGACTTATGAAGCGCAGGAAGAGCTCTCCTCCGGAGGACACGGCCACAGAGGAGTCCACTCCTGTCAGACAGTCTGTGGCCCCCGTCAGGCTCTCCCTCAGGCCCAGGATGGTTTCACCTGAAGGGGCAGGGACAGCTTCTCAACACAGGCTGTGGGTCTCTAGAAACACAGGACACCTGTACTCCTCTACATCTCCGAGGTAAATACTGTACTTTGTACTCCACTACGTTTGTCTGACAGCTTTAGTTACATTTCAGCTGACAGTTTTTCCGCCCCTTCCTGTCCAGTGAAGTGACGTATCTCCAGATGTGCTGATGTTGAATGTTTGTGATGAACTGAAGGATGACGTCTTCCTTCATGTGTTGAGAAAATTCTCCTCCTTCTTAACCCTTGTGTTGTCTTCCATTCAACCATGCACTTGTTGTCCTCCCGTGTCAAAACTGAAAATCAACACGTTCTTGTCTCTCTTTTTTCTCAACACTCTTGGTGCTTTTTTTTTTTTTTTTTTTTTTTTTTTATTTATTTTTTTACATTTAACGCTTCTTTTCACTACCATGTATAAACACCACTAAACCCAATTTATTACCACCAGTTTGAAAGTTATTTTTTAAATGCATGGTCAATAAAACTCATTTATAGGAAATTAAACCTAATCCAGAAGTTAAAAAAGCTGAAATTATGAATTATTTAGACTAATATTAAAGTAAGGTTAAATCAGTTATATGTCAACATTCTGTCGGGATACTGTTCCAAAACATGTCGTGTTTTTTTTCAAATGCAAAAAAATTAAATCAAACACCCAAAATTCAATGAAAGTGAAGATCCGATCTTTTGTTGCGCTTGCGAACAGCGTTGTATGGAATCATCGGTGTTATTTTTGGGTAAATACAATGAGGTAGTTAAAAAGAAACCCAGATTTTTTTCAAATTTTGAAAACTGGTCAAATTTGACCCGAAGACAACACAAAAGGTTAAGCTAAATAAAGTCTTTAAAAAGCCTCTTGAATCAGCTGGAAAACGCATCGTCACAAAGCTGAAAACAGGGCTGTTTTTCTGACGCCATGAGAAGTTTTTAAACTTTTTAGAGATCCGTGGTTCTCACAGGACAGCGACGCTACAAACATATGATGATCTATAGACCATGATGCTTTGCTGTAGATTAAACTACCAAACAGTATATAAAAGGAGTTAAAATGAGCACAACCATAAACATCTACAGCAGTAAAATACAACATAAACATTAATGCAGCAGGAATATTAATCCAGAAACATCAGATAGAACAGGAAAACACTGACAGGGAACGTTTCACTGCAACATAGCTACATAACGTTACTATTACTTCAGGTTTTGAATGCAGGACTTTTACTTGTAGTCGAGTACTTTTACTGAAGTAAAGGATCTGAATACTTCTCCCACCACTGCATAACAAGTCAAATGATGCTGGGAATGAACACACACCTTTGTCTCTCTTGAGGAATTCAAGCAGGGTGCGGATAGCAGCCACAGCAGAGGCCATGTCCGGGTCTTTCCTCATCTGAGCCCTGAAATACTCCACCAGTTCTGATCCACGGACACAGTGAAGAAACACAGTCAGCATAAGTGAATACCCACATGCTAAAGTTGACTAAAAAGAGGAATAAAAAAAATCATCTTTTGGAAACTGATCTTAATGCCTTAATTCAATTTTTTTGGAAAAATCCAACCTTTAAGGACACCAATTTTCTCTATGAATGAATAATGTATCGTGAATAAATAAATAAATGTTCTTTCTTAAAATACAGGGGGCATAAGTATACACACCCCTATGTTAAATTCCCATAGAGACAGGCAGATTTTTATTTTTAAGGCCAGTTATTTCATGGATCCAGGATACTATGCATCCTGATAAAGTTCCCTTGGCCTTTGGAATTAAAATACCCCCACATCATCACATCCCCTTCACCATACCTAGAGATTGGCATGGGGTACTTTCCATAAAATCATCTCTCAATGCAAATCAAACCTGATATTAGGATAACTGAAATACAACCATGCCAGTCTCTAGGTATGGTGAAGGGGATGTGTTAGGGCTGCAACTAACGATTATTTTCAGTCGATTAATCTGTTGAATATTTTTTCGATTAATCGATTAGTTGTTTGGTCTATAAAATGTCAGAAAATAGTGATAAATGTGGATCAGTGTTTCCCAAAAGCCCAAGATGACGTCCTCAAATGTCTTGTTTTGTCCACAACTCAAAGATCTTCAGTTTACTGTCAGAGGAGAGAAGAAACTAGAAGATATTCACATTTAAGGAGGTGGAATCAGAGAATTTTTTACTTTTGTCTTAAAAAATTACTCAAACCGACTAATCGATTATCAAAATAGTTGGCGATTAATTTAAAAGTTGATAACTAATCGATTAATCTTTGCATCTCTAGGACGTGTGCTTATGCTAAGCACTGTAATGCTACTAAACGTGAAATGTGAGAGGAAAGGGGAAACGTGAAACCACGTACCTTCTTCATTCATGCTGAAACCCACAAGAGAGCCTAAAAGCTGGACCCGGTAGTCTTTAAACGAATAACTGGGAATGTTTTGTTCTGTGACTTCAGTCTGCCCCAAAACTGTTGACCCATGCAGCTGCTGAGTCCGCGCCGCTGCAGCTGTCGCTCAAATCAAATTATACACACAATTTAAAAAAAATAACAGATTCAAATCAACACTTTCACCTACACTTCTCAAAATGCTGCCTTAAACAGCTCTGAGTCACTGTGGAAAGTTGTATTTGTCACTACTCGCCGAGTGTCACTGCGTTCAGCTAAGAAATGCGTGTTGGTGTTGACGTGTCGCGGAGAGATGACGTACTACTTTTTATTACTTTTTTTTTTTTTTTTTGCCCCAAACGTCGTGCCCTCTTCAGGTACTGTCGGAAATATTGCCACATATTTGAGCTGTTGGGAAGATTACGCCTAAAATAGTGTATACTTGTGATTTTTGTAAACACATATGTATTTTTTTTTCATATTCCTTACACTTATTTATTTCGGAAGTTTTATGCAACTATCAATAAGAAAAGGGCTATAAAGGAGTTAAAATGAGCACAACCTTCAATATATACCGCAGTTAAATGCAACATACACATATTTATTACAATTTAAATAAATAAATCTCGGAGAAAAGTCCCGCACACTGACCATTACGCAAGCTTATTATTATTATTATATTATTATTGCTTGTGTAACGGTCAGTGTGCGGGACTTTTCTCCGAGCTTTTGATCTGCTACTTTTGATCATATCCTACGCACCTGCCCGACAAAAGAGGTGTCATACGTTGCAAATAAATAAATCTATAATTGTCTGTATATCAGTGTAACCCTGTCTGATATTTTAGCCTTTTGAGGAAAAGCTCAGAGACCGTCCAAAATGGAGAAGGTTTTTACCCTAGTTAGCATGATACATCATAATCAGATTTATTTATTGGCCAAGTATACTTACTTTGGTAGGTGTTAACTCTCTATACATCCAACAAATAGTAATATAGACACATACTGTACAATAGAGACAACAATATACATATAGGCACATATCAACATAATATACAAATATACAAATAAGACATACTATCAAGACAAGTACACATGGAGTGGGATGTAGAGTGTAAAAAGTAAAAGTGCAAAGTAGTGTGCAAGATGCATACTGGAATGATAAGTATGTAATGTGTAGAGAAGTGGGTGAGTGGCCAAAGTGGGGATGACCCCACTTATCAGTACACTGAACTATTTCAGTATTTTTTTATACCTCTTTATTTAAAGAGTGTTTTGTAAGCAGCTAAAATCTGCTGCTGGATATCTAACTTCCTTGCGGGAGTCATCCCAAAAGGATCAATAAAGAGAAGTCTAAGTCTAAGTCTAACTACATTTTAATATTTTGTTGTGGACAACTGTGAGATTTTGGTCTTGTTGGCAGTTGATAGAAAGGCCAGGGGTCACCAAAAATGTTAGGATTGATCCTCTGAGAACCTTGAATATTTAAATGAATATTTTGATTACATGTTTCCAGTGGTGTAATGTAACCAAGTACATTTACTCATGAACTGTATTTAAGTACATTTAAAGGTACTTGTACTTTACTGGAGTCTTTTCTTTTCATTCCACTTTCTACTTCTTCTCTGCTACATTTCAGAGATAAATATTGTACTTTTTACTCCGCTACATTCATCTGACAGTACTTTTAATACTTGAAGTACACATCCCTGATGATACTTACATACTTTTACTTAAGTAGTATTTTCAATGCAGGACTTTAACTTGATACAGAGTATTTTCACAGTGTGATATTAGTACTTTACCTGAGTGAAGGATCTGAATACTTCTTCCACTACTGCATGTTTCCCATCCTGTAATTCATTTAGCAAATTCTACAATTCATCTTGTGATCTCCTTCAAGGTTATACGGGGAAATACTGCACTTTTACTCCAGAACTCTTAATCTGAAAAGTAGTAGGCTTATAAAATATGATATATTGTTATGAATTAAGATACCCCACAATCATCAGTGCCTGAAATGCTTTTTAATAATTTTATTAATTGCAATTTCAAGGTTTCACTTTGGACTCTGAGCCATTTTTCTCTAAACCAAACGATCAATCGATTAATGGAGAAAATAATCAGCGGATAAATCCAGAATAAAAATAATCACTAGTGAATAGTTAAAAATGAGCTCCAGCTCAACCAACTCCAACAGTAAAATCTTGTTTTTACATGAATGCATGAGTAATAATAATCTAATGACATAATATACAATAGTAGAACAGTCACTTACAGCGCCGATAATACTCTAAACCTAGTATACTTATACATACATTTACATAAATAACATTTACAATGAAGGACTTTTTACAATGTTGTATTTGGTATTGGCCTATGAGTACTTTTACTTAAGTAAAAGATCTGAATACTTTCTCCACCACTGCAGGACTTCTACTTCTTACAGTATTTTTCCACAGTGGTATTGCTTCTTAAGTAAAAGATCTGAGTACTTCCTCCGGCACTGCAGGACTTTTACTTCTCACAGTATTTTTCCACAGCAGTATTGCTTCTTAATTAAAAGATCTGAGTACTTCCTCCGGCACTTCTCTACATTCCTGATGAACGCTTCAGCTGACAGATCCCCAAGTTTAAAACCAAACTTCTAGTAGTTTTTAGTTGTTTTAAAGTTGGCCGCAGCCTCTTTGTTCTCTTGCACACACAGCAGGGAGACAGATCTGTCTTCATAGTGCAGCTGCAGCCAGCACCCACCTTCCCCTCTCTCCCTCTGCTCTATCAGCCCGCGCAGGCGCAGTAGCTTCTCTGTGCGCTCTACTGTTTGCATTGTGTCTGAACTGCCGGCGAGCTTTAAAAATATTATACCCACCGCGGCAATGTCGGGCAGGTCAGTCCGAGCTGAGACCCGGAGCAGGGCGAAAGATGACATCAAAAGGGTTATGGCCGCTATTGAGAAAGTACGAAAATGGTAAGAGGGAAAGGAAAAAAAACGTGCTTCGTTATCTAACACGAGAAAGGCTTCGGCTTGTTGGGGGAGGAGAGGGAAGGAGACGGAGTGAGTGATGAAATTGAAAGAAAAGGATGATTTTTGAACGGGGATTCACGGCAGATGTACTTGCAGCTCAGGTGCACCGGGGCGCACTAGTGCTGTGCACCGCCTCAGCCCGTCCCCGTCGTCTGGCTGCTTTTATATCAGACATACAACATGTTCTCATTTCTCTTCACGGCAAACCCAGAAGCCATTTCGATGCAGTCACATGAAGCCATTGCTGTTTGAGCTTGACGCTCAGGATGTGGTGTTTTTCGGACCGAAACCTCCAATAACTGTTGACTTGGAAACAATTTGACGACGGCGCTCTTGAGTCAGAGTAGTTTAGTCCGTCTGGAGTTTTAAATTAAGCGCTTTGAGTCACCCTTTGGGTCTGATAGAGAAGGAGGCACGGTGGGGGTTGGGAGAGGGAAGTAGGCTAACAGTAGTGCATGGCTGAACACGTAGTGACTCAGTCCAAACGTTTACACAAGGACACTTTTATACACATATAACTGTTCAAATATACATACATTTATGTCGGGAGTGTGTTGTATTTTGTGTAATTTAGATGCGTAACCCCGCCCGGTGGCAGAATGTATGTGGTGTGTGTTATTTTTTTTAGGTAGTTTAATCAAACGTCCCCAGGTCAAAGTAGTAGAAGTTGGTGGTTTCAAAATAACGTTAATTTATTAGTTTTCTTTTCTTATTTTTTTATTAAAAAGAAAACTCATTGTGATACTGAATATTAAACTACAAATATACCATTTTTATTAATTTTTTTATTATTTATTTCGGGTGCTTTTGTTTTCTGTTGCTGTAACAAAGTTACTTCATGTTACACGGACTTGTACATTGTTTCTCAAGTACTGTCAGTCTTAAAATAATTGTACTTTACTTGAGTATTTCCATTTCATACTACTTTATACTTAAACTTCACTTTTCAGAGCAAAATGTTGTAATTTTCACTCTACTACATTTAACAGCTGTAACGTTAGTTTCTTTCCAGATTGTACGAATCCTTTGAAAAATATAAATATTTAATGAATAACGTTATATATGAAATATAAAGTGTTGTGTGCCTTATCCTAACTGACTTAATGCTACTTTCACACTGATATAGCAGTGATACAATATTATATTCAACAGCAACAGAGGATTTTACTCATTTATGAGTACTTTGATACTTAAAATACATTTAGATAATATTTCCAATGCAGGACTTTAACTTAAGTAACTGAATACTTCCTCCACCACCGCTTTGAGATTAAACAGTCTTACTTTTCTTACATTTTATTGACCAAACAATTGATCAATCAATTGAGCAGTACGTTGATTCATTGATTAATAGATCAACATAAAAAATAATGGGCAACTATGTGATAGTTAAGCAAAAATACCAGGACAAAATAAGACAAACATGTTAAATTAAGCTTTGGGAAATTGTGAAAGACATTTCTTTACTAATTTCTAACATGTAATAGGGCTGCAGCTAACAGTTATTTTCATAATCATGTAATGCCCCAATGATCTACTCACTTACTCAATTTGGTTAATAACATGTCAGAAAACATTCCTAAAGCCCAAGATGATGTCTTTAAAAGTATTGGCTCTGCTGCAGTGATTGTATTGAGAGACATAACGAGCCTTTGGGATTCAGTAGTGATTTTAATGTCTTTTTTTACTATTAACACCATATGTTCCCTGCTGTGTTAATCACAATATTTCCATTCACAGACCGATATTAAGTCATTTATTTAGCAGAAATGCCAATTTCTTAGCAGCTCCAGCCTCTAAAATAAGGATAATTTGCAGTTCTTCTGTCTTTTTTTAAAATCATTTTAACATTTTAATATCTTTGGGCTTTTGGTCAGGGGGGGGGGGGGGGGGACTGATAATTTCACGGTGTAATAACTGGCTCTGGGAAATTGAGATGGCCATTTTTAACTATTGTCTGACATTCTTAAGACTAAATGGTTAATTCAAAAACATTTGGGTGTAGTACCTTTTTAACCCTTGTGTTGACTTCGGGTCACATTGACCCGTTTTATATTTTTGTTTTATATCAGAAAATATGGGACGTAGAAATAAGCGCTGAAAATGTGTCGAAGAAAAATTTAAAAAGTGAAAAAAAGGTGTCAAAAATGTCGGAAATTTTTTTTTTTTTTTCAAGGTTGAAGGGAAGACAACACAAGGGTTAAACTTGTATAACTTTAATAGCCTTGTTTTTTGGTAATATTTAGACAGCATCATTTATAGAATTACAACAGTTCTTTGTGTCTAAACTGTTTGGGGACTCTGAGCCGTTGAGTCAGCTTGTTTTTTCGCTCCTTCACAGGGAGAAGAAATGGGTGACGGTTGGAGACACGTCCCTTCGCATCTACAAGTGGGTGCCAGTGACGGAGCCCAAATCAGACGACGTGAGTTCAGCCTCTTTAAGTGATGTTAAATGTAAACAGTAAACCCCAAAACACACCATGTAACCTAATGGTTTTTTAACAGGTGCTTTATATGAAATGCTGAAGACAAAAAGAAAAGCTTTGGCCTTTAACTTCAAGGGCAAACTATTCTTTCTTTTTTTTTTTTTCCCCATGACACTTTTCTAAACTCCACCATTTTAGTTTTTGTTGCTTCGTACATCACAGTATTACATGTTAAATGTTTTGTTTGAACATTGTACTTTTTCTCTCATTGTAGAAGAACAAAAATAAGAAGAAGGGTAAAGATGAGAAATACGGCTCTGAGTTGACGACTCCAGAGAACAGCTCCTCTCCAGGGATGATGGACATGCATGGTACGTACTGAGAGCCTTAAAGGACACGGCGGGCGATATTCTGTATATTTCTTATTGTCAAATCAACTCTTTCGGACCTCTCTACTCTGTCTGAGACTCTCCGCCACAAGCCCGTTGGTTCCTACTGAAGACATACATCTTTAAAAACAAATTTATAGTTATGTGTATATTTTAATGCTCAGTTATTCCTGATTTCAGTAATTCGTTTCTATCAAACTAATAGTAGTAAATAGATATGTGTGACACACACACACACACACACACACACACACACACACACACACACACACACACACACACACACACACACACACACACACACACACACACACACACACACACACACACACACACCCCTACTTGTTATGAGATATATTCACTGTTGGTTTTGGTCTTTTCGTGGGATTTGTTGACAGTGAGGAAGGTAGAGCTGGGCAATATATCGATATTATATCGATATCGTGATATGAGACTAGATATTAACTTAGATTTTGGATATCGTCATATGACATAAGTGTTTTCCTGGTTTTAAAGGCCTCATTACAGTAAAGTGATGTCATTTTCTGAACTTACCAGACTGTTGTAGCTGTTCTATTATTTGCCTTTACCCACTTAGTCATTATATCCACATTACTGATGATTACTTATCAAAAATCTGTGTATATATTTTGTGAAAGCACCAATAGTCAACACTACAATATCGTTGCGGTATCGATGTCACAGTATTTGGTCAAAAATATTGTGATATTTGATTTTCTCCATATCGCCCAGCCCTAGAGGAAGGTATAGAATATTACATGTTATTTAGCTGATGCTTTCATCCAAAGCAACTTCCAATTAAGTGCTTTCAACCCTGAAGGTGCAAACTCCAGACAACAAGTAGTAAGTGCAAGTACATTAGCTCTAAATAAGCAAAACTACAAAGATCCATATGAAAGTGCAGCTTCAAGAAATATATATAATGTTTATCCGAGGTGTAGTCAGAAGAGATGTGTTTTTAGCCTTCAGCGGAAGATACGTAGGCTTTCAGCCATCCTGTCAATAGGGAGCTCATTCCACCATTTAGGAGCCAGGACAGCAAACAGTCGGGATTTCGTTGAGTGATTAGTTGTCCCTCGCTGTGGGGGGGCAGCAAGCAGGTTGGCTGATGCAGAGCGGAGTGGACGGGTTGGCGTATAGGGTTTGATCATGTCCTGGATGTAAACTGGGGCTGATCCGTTCATGGCCCTGTATGCAAGTACTAGTGTCTTGAAGCGGATGCGGGCAGCAGTTGGTGACCAGTGAAGAGAGCGGAGGAGCGGTGCGGTGTGGGAGAACTTAGAATAACACCAGACTTGTATTTTAGACCATCTACAGGGAGAGGAATCCTTCAGGGACTCCTTTTTCTAAATGTAGCCACATCCTTCATTTAGAAATACCGTAAGATGTTGCACTTAAAACTGTTTAAATTTGGCTTTCTGAAACCTGCAGATACCCTGTTATCACCTAACAGGGTATATACTCTACATTTTGAGGAATTTGTACCCAGACGTGAGGGGTTTTTATGCATCTTCTATGGAAAATTCCACACTAATGTCACACAAATTCATGTAATGGAATACAAAACGATAAAAAAGGTTATGTTTTGTGTATGAGATCAATGTTTGACAATCCCACAATGACAAAAACCAACTAAAGTGACTCCGTCTCTCCTTTTTCTAGATGACAACAGCAACCAGAGCTCCATCGCCGACTCGTCCCCGGTGAAACAGGAAAACAGTTGTAGCACCAGCCCGGCCCCAGAGCCCGCCGCCACGTCTCACCGCGAGAGCAGCGAGGCCAAGACTGAACAGAGCCCGGACAGCAAGAGGGGTCAGACACTCCCACATACACACACATCTAACGTCACCAAAGATCTCCTCCCTGTCATTCTTTCTAACTCAGCGGACAGCTCGCTGGTGGTAGTGTAGCAGCAGCAGTACGGCTGATCAGATAGAGCCATTTCCTGTTTTTGTTTTTCCCGCCCTAATCTTGTCTCTGTCTCGTAACGTCAGGACCAGCGACTTCACACAAAGAAGAAGAAAAAAAAAAAAAAGACCGCTTCCTCATAGTTAAATACGACTTTCAACGGCTTCTCTGTCTTCCCCCAAAAGCTCCTTTCAGACATGGACCTCTTTATATTAATCTGTCCCATGTCTGGATAGGCAGCAGTCTTACTAGCTTGGAGTCTACCAACATTTCCGTAACCCTTTTTAACAAGGCACGAGTCCGAACCGAATGCTGTCAAATTAACGTAAAGGCTCAATTATCATCTCTTGTGCACCAAAATAGTAAAAACAGCATTACAAATAAATCACGAAACACTGCAAATGGGGCAGTTTAAAGTTTTTTTTTAAGGTAGATTGTCAATTCTCAGAGTGTTTAAGTACTGATTGCTTCAGGATCTAATTTGAAATTTTATTTGCATCCAGTTTGATCTTTGATTAGTTTCTTTTTTAAGACCGATTTCTGTTTCATTCCGACACCGTGGGTACGTCTGTACGTGGAGACACGGCGACCCTACGCCGCAGCCTGACGTCACCTCTCGAAAAAATGTAACTACACGAATAACTGGCTACAGATTTCTGACCGTGGTCAGAAAGCACAGGGGAGACCCTTGACACTAATCACAGTCACTCTCTCACTCGCTCTACCACACGCTCCCCACACACATACACACGCACACACACATGCTGGCCCTGCTATTAAAGAGATTGACGCACACACACCAATGTGCAAGTTTCTCCCTTGCTCTTAACACACACACAATGCTACCGAGCCACGGCTGAGCGACTAGTTAAATTTTTAGAGAAGTGCACGTCGTAGATTTTACACAGAAGCACAAATCACGCTTTACACTGAAGTCCCAGCTGGGTGAAATAACTGCAGTTACTTCCCACCGCCACACTGTGTCATTAAAGGGTCAGAAAACAAGTGTCTGCAGCTACAGCACATCGTCTACCATGTTCATTGTTCAGTCCTCCTCTATGTTTACTGCCAGATGAAGAAATGTGCTCCTGTTCTGATTTGTTGACGTGTTGTAATCTTCAGGTAAGACCACACCTTCATCAGAGACCTCAGAGAGAGGACAAAGTGCCAAGAGAGACAGCCTGTCCTCGGGGGAGAAGGACTCCACAGACAGCAAAGCCACTCAGGTACGATCACGCCTTAAACGAGACCCACGACAGATTAGTTTGGTTGTCCAAGTTGTGAATATTTAAACGATCAGTTCAGCCAATTTAAGGGGGAAAAACCCCACATTTTCTAACTTATCTTTAATGGGATCTAGCCATGCAGGTACTCCCGGTTGTATGTGTCCATGTTGTGACATATGAATACTTTATTTGTTTTCTTTGAACCCCCATTAGCTTCCACAAAGAGTCTGTAACCTTAAATGTTATTAAAAAAACGTGCCGTATCAGTGGAACAAGAAACGGCAACTAACTCAAAACAGTGAAATACAAGCCCAAAAACAAAATGACATCTATGTGCCATTCATAAGTTGTCGTTGAAGTGACTTTAAAAAAACATCTGCATACTTTCATATGTTGAACGATATCACAGTTCAACGTGTATTCAATTGGATTTTATGTGGGATTAAAAAGGTGTTTTAAAAAGTCTTAAATTGAACTTGATGAACTCTGCAGAAACCCGAATCAGCAGGAAAGGAAGATAGATTTTTAAGTGGCACGTGCCAGTGGCATGTACTTCGGGTACTTCTGTATGCCAATTGCTATTGTATGTGAATTGACGCCGTAGCGAGCAGTATGAAACGGCGAAAAACCGTTTAGGTATGTTGGTCAGGGTGGAGGATGGGTAGAACACAGGGCCTTCACCCAGGAGAGCGGGGATCGAGTCCTGCATGTAACTTTGTTTCCCGCGATTGATAATTATTTTCCTAAACCAGTTATTCTTTTCCTAATCCCAACCGTTTCTTCTTTTCCTGAACGCAACCCGCGTGTCACGTAGCGTCACGATAAGACGCCACGTGGCTTTAGAAAGTGCCACGTATATTTTAACGAAATCTTACGTTATAAGTTATATTTTACGTCTTACGGTGAAGAACATGCCACTTCCGGTGGCACATGCCACTTAAAATATAGGTGTCCTCGTTGGTTTAAGAGTTGAGCTTGTACATACTGCGGACTCGTTGTCAAATAAAGAAGTGCATATGATTTGTAAAGACTATTTTCCATGTGTTTTTCTTGTAGGACCTAGAGGAGGAGGCCCCGCCCAGCAAGAAAAGCAAATCGGAGTCCTCGTCTCAGGACTTTGAAGAGAGTTAAATGTTTGGGGCTGAGTCATCCCTCTCCTCCCTCTCCTCTCTCCCTCTCCTCCCTCCATTAACTCTAGATAATTTAGGGCTAATGGATGCACCGGCTCTCCTCTCACTCCCCCACCTCCCCTTCTCAATACCAAAGGGAGAATGGACGTCCATCTCTCTCCCCCCCACCCCACCTTTGCCCTAACACTCCTCTGCCACAGAGGGAGAATGGATATTACCTCTATTCACTGGTCCCCTCCGTGCTTCCTTCCAGTTCTACACTTTTTTCACGAATGCCAAGAGAAGCTCTGAACCCGGGCTGCAATCCCCTCCATGACCAGGGGCGGCGCCGTCCGCCGAGCCCCGCCACCGAGCCCCGCCACCGCCAGGCCAGGCGACAAACACTGACCTGCATCTGTGACTAAAAAGAGTTAACACTGGGGATCTGAGATTAGGACGAGGTTGATCACCGGGCGCTGCTCTGAGACCGTTTTTTAAAAACGTTTTACTGCTAACGGTTTAGCTCTAAAGAGGCTAACCTGGTCTCAGACCAGCGGCTGCGGGGGGGAACCTCCACCCTAAGACCACGTCACTTCAATCCTCCCGATCCGCCTCCTGTTAGATCTAATGTTCGACATTTGTTTAGGAAACGTTTTTAGGGTTTTTTTCTCAGGAGGGTCAATGCACTGTTATGGTATGTCACAATCGATCACAGATAGATTTGCTGCTGTAGTGAAAGTCTTTTTTCTCTATCCATGAAAGGTTCTCCATTCACATGTTGTTGTTTGTTTTTTTTAAAGTGAGTTAGTTTGTGGTTTTTGTAGACTAAGAAGAAGATGGTACTGGTCAAGATAAACTCTTGGATAAGTAGTGAAGACGGGCGTAGGTAGCGTAGATCATGAAGGTGTGCCTTGAGTTGCCACGATTAAATACACATTTTAGGTCAAGCCGGTTTTGGATTACAATTTTGGTGCCATGTTGTTTTTTAATGCCTTATAATCATCACTAATTAGTCTTTTCCAATATGTATATTCAACTACAACACTTGTTTTTTTATTTGAAGGAATTGTTTGACATTTTGGAAAGCATTTACTCTCTCACCGAGAGTTGGACGAGAGGATGGATCTCGTGTCTGTACGTTGAATACGAAGCTAGAGCCAGGAGACGGTTAGCTTAAGGTAGCATAGCATAAAGACTGGAAACAACTAGCCTGGAACCCCCCATAAAACAGCTACTAATTGTTTTTCTACGGATTAGATGTAATGTTTTAATTAGTGAGCTGTAGCGGTCTTGGTAGGGGGCTTTAGCTCACTTATTAAGATGTTGCTTAATTTGTGTAAAATGGAAAAAAAGAGAAGTATTGCAGCTTTTTACATGGTTTATCTGCCGGATTTTTTTCTTGGACCGGAGCAACATTAAACAAGATATACCGTGCTAATTAGTGAGAACTGGATTAGCCGTTTCCTGCTGTTTCCAGGCTTGATGCTAAGCTACGCTAAGCTAACCATCACCTGGCTGGTAGCTTCATATTTTCTGTACTGACATGAAAATGGGATCAAGTTTTTTTTTTTTTTTTTTTTTTTTCCAAAATGTGGAGCTCTCCCTTTTTCAAACAGTTGGAGACTGGAATTTGAACACTACCCAGAAGAACGTTTAGTTTAATCTTCTGAACATTTTAACATTTGCAAACCTCATAATTCAGAGTTCCCGGTCGCTGGTCTGTGTCGACTTCAGGGGGCGTATCCCCCCCCCCCCCCCCTCTAAAGTAGAAACGGACCAGTTACAGGGAACTGGTTTTCCCGTCTGGTCCGCCATCATGACTTGTATTTAATCACTTCTCATCTCTGTGTGTCACTACTTATCTTTGGCAGAGGGGTCCAGTCTTTTAGCTGAAGCATTGGTTGTAATCCTCCTTCAAGGTGCTGTCTTTTGGCTAAATCTACACGTGTGGCATCAAGCTCTCGGTTTTTGTGCAGATCTGTGCAATTTACTTGAACTCCTATATAGTGTGGATTCAGACCTGTGACCTCTTAATGTTCAACCTCACACATGTAAGATTTAGTTTCATTAATTTTACTCGTGAATATGGATTGGAATCAATTTAAACTCTGCAAACCAATGACTTCATGACATAACAGGGGCTATAAGAAGTACTTTATGACGCAGAATTACTTGATCAGATTTCAACAAATCAGCATTCACATGGATGGAGAGAAAAGAAATAAAAAAAAAAAAAAAATGGTCTCAGTTTAGAGGATGGATTAGCATATACCTCATTCCCAGTCCAGCAGCGCTGGAACTTAAAATGCTATTGTATTGACATTAACAGTTATAAACAGCATTATGTACACTCAGTTTAAAAACAAAAGATCTCACTTATGTTGTAGCTTTCACCTGATTGAGCCGATTGCTTATAGTTTGCTCATAACTGTGTGTTTTAAAAAAAAAAAAGAAGAAAAAAAAAAAAAGTGAGATATAAAATCCTGTATGTTTTTTTCTTTCCTAGGGACCATTTTGTTTTACTTTAGATCTTGTACAGATTTATGGTTTGGTTTGACTTATTTATTCCATCAGTAGTGCTTGGTTTTTATCATGTCCAATGGTTTTGTTTTCTTAATAAAATTCACAAAAGTTGTTAGTGTTTGTGTTCAGCGTTTATATTTAAGGGGGACTGTTGAAGGCATTTTTATGGTTGTGTGTAGAATCGACGGCGTACCCCCGCAGACCTCTCTGCGTCTACGCCGGACCCTACGCCGTAGCCTGATGGGCACCTCTAGAAAAAAGTAACTGCACGTCGCTCGGCCGTGGCTTGGTAGCGTTGCATTCCCCCCCCCGACTCATTTCCCGGTTCTCCTTCTCCATAAACAACATGAAGTCAAGGAGAGGGTTAACTTCTCCTGCTCCAGATCTCCCACCGTGGTCAGAAAACACATGGAGACACTAGTTTCTCTCACTATGACTTTAGAGTCCACTTGCTCCGAAGCTAATCGCCGTCACTCTCTCTCTCACACACACACACACACACACACACACACACACACACACACACACACACACACACACACACACACACTATAAACATCAGGCCACTTACGTAGGCTACAGCGAAAGCTCTGCGTGGAGCCTCAGCAGAACCATAAAAAGGCCTTTAGTTTAGTCTGCATTACAGGATATAGTTTAATTATTTGTACTTCTTGTGGTTTTGAGTCAGTTTCGTATCTGTATTATATCACTAAATCAGACTTCTTTATTTTTGAAAGATTTTTTGGGCTTTTCTGCCTGTATTTGACAGGACAGCTAGAGAGAGGGGGAATCGTCACCGGTTGGATTCGAACCCTGGACCTCTGCGTCTAGGCATAAACCTCCAAGTATATGTGCACCTGCTCCACCCACTGATCCAACCCGGCCACACTAAATCAGACTTCTATTCGTTTCATAAGAGGTTTAAATAATTCTGATCGGAGTTACCTCAAAAGCTTCTTCCACTGCTGCTGCTAGAGTGAAAAAAAAACAAGAGCACAAGCTTGTTTTCTTGGTATTTCTATTGGACTGTTCAGGAGTATACAGTACATAGAAAACAGTGACATTTTACACCACGTCAACAGTTGTAAAATACTTTTGAAACCACTTCTACATGGTGTCTGAAATAGTTACATATATAAAACATTACACTAATAATTAGACGCATCACTTATAAAGTACACAATGTTTTAAGGTATACAAATGGGCTTTTTTTCTCCGTATACAATGTCAATCTTATCAACAGGGCAGAAAAATAAAATGTCGTACACATAAAAGCTATCTTTTGTCTCATGGCACTGTGTACACATGTATCAGAAGGAAGCCTCTGATTAGTATTTACAAAGACTTGTGTCAATCGTTAGTCACATCATGTATTATATAATACACTGTTACACTGGAAGATTCAATATGATCCAAAATTGTGCTTAAGAACAAGATAAGTCAAATACATGTTGCTTGACATAGTTGATTTAAAGGAATAGTATGATAATTTGGCAAATATGCCGTTCGCTTTCTGACAGAAGAGATCTTTTTCTTTGTGTTGGGTTTATTTTTCTTTTGAGGAGACGTGTAAGATCACATGAATTTCACTAGCCTGGATGCCAGCCGAACTTAGCCCCGCCCACAACATTTGAGGTCGGGAAGTTGGGTCTGGATTTGATCCGTTGTGGAGCAACTATGCTCGAACCAGAGCTGTTCGGACCAATCAGATTGTCAGGGCGGGCTTTATACGATGATGGACAGATGATCAACAGTAACGTAATCAACCACGTCGCCAAAGAGCGCTTGGGTTGAATTAGTTTACAACAAAGATGGCTGCCGCTGGAGAATTGAGATGTGTAGATTCTGCCATCGCGTCTGTTATAGAAGATATCAACAGCGCATTAATTTTAAAAAGAGGAACAGAGAACAAGATCAAGGCATTTGTCGATCGGAAAGATGTTTTTGCCGTCCTTCCTACGGGATTCGGCAAAAGTTTAATTTATCAGCTGGCGATGGTTGCTAAGAAGATGGGGCGCTTTGATTGGTTGTTGGTCTATCTGTTGCTTTGATTGGTTGTTGGTCTATCCAATTAAGTGCAGAGGCATTTTCTTTCCTGTTTTGGTTGAAACACGCCCCATAATCACAGCCCAGTGGAGCAGAATCAGACTCAGATTCTATAGTATCGGGGTATGACCACGTCAGGCTGCTGTATTCCCCTTCCGGGATAATAGAGTTTACTTTAACTGTTATCTGTCAGTTTAAATGAGTAATCAGCACATTTAGCATTGCACTCTGGTAAGCTCACGTCTTTCTTTTTTTATCTCACACCTCTGGATTTTATTTTCATTTTAAAATTTTTAGCCCTGACCGCCGTTGACTCAAGTGACATCAGAAAAATACTGGCACCAAAAAAGTGAGTCGAGCAGAGCCGTACCATGCAGCGGAAACATGAATCAGCCTATCAGCAACTCTAAATCTCACTCATATCTTGTTTTTTTTTTTAACTGAATTGTCAAAACGACAACCAGCTGTTTCCCCGTTAACAGACTTTGTGCTAAGCTAATCTGACCTAGTCTCGCTTTGCCAGACCTTCCTCCACAGCGCTGTGAAGGAAGGTCTGGCTAGTCCACACAGCATTGCAAGATGGGAGAAAAACGTGCTCTGGTTTATTGGCATTTCTTTAAACCAATCGCATTCGTTGTGGGCGGAGCTAAGCGCTGTACGGAACAAAGGTGCCGCTGCAAAATAGCCTCGGGAAGGAACTTGTTTTGGTGGAACGTGTGTACGTTCAAAAGTAGTTTTAGTCGTGCAACAGAAAACTCAGATTGGACAGATAGTCTAGCTAGCTGTCTGGATTTACCCTGCAGAGATCTGAGGAGCAGTTAACCATAGTCCTCAGAAATCCACCGGAGGTTAGAACGCCAACACAAAGGAAGCCCAAGGTAACGGACATCCGGCAGAATTTCCGGTGACAACGGAGCAATCCCGGAAGTGGGAGGTCGTGGATATAGACTAAACCTGCCTTAACTAGCTTCATATTTAGCGAACAGACATGAGTGGTATCAATCTTCTCATCTAACTCTCTGCCAGAAAGCGAATAAACATATTTCCCAAAATGTCAGACATTTGCTTTAAAGAGGGCAGTATGAAATGTGACAGCACACCGAATAATGTGTACTGACCTTCATGATAAAATCCCTTTTGTTTAGAGTCTTCAAGTTAAAGCGCTGTTTGTTTCTGCTGAATCTGTAAAGTGGACAGTGCAAAACTAAGTTAGTAGAGGCTTCTATAGCTCCATCTGGTAACGTTTTCATCCTGTAACATGAGGCAGATGCATTTCATAGCCCACCTACAGTATACTACAGTAGTCCTAGTACAGACTATACACCTTAAATCAGTGCTAGCTTATGTTTCTGTAGGAAAATCACTGGTTAGTGAAGACAGACAATAAATAACAAAATGCAACAACTTCATCATCAACCACAACGATCCTCTGTAACTTTCAGTGGCATTATTCGAGAATATGAACCTGTAGAATAATCAATGGAATAGAAATTACACACAAATGTTGAGAGAAAACTAAATAAATCTCATCAGGTCCATTTAGTAGCTGCTCTGGAGCTTTTGATCGAGTTGCCACACTGTCATGCAAATGCAGATGAATCTCAAATTTTATGCCAACATAGACAAGAAGTCCTTAAAGTGCACAGAAATGTTTTAACGTTAACATCTAAAAGTCCTTTGAACTGCTGCTGCTGAAGATATTGTGATTATGACAAAAGCTCCCACACTATTAAATGGACCTTGTGTAGAAAATGATTTTGTCAAACACTAAAATGTTGTTAAGCCACTTCATACATAACAGTAATGGCAAGTGCCCACCACAGGACTTTCTGCTCGCCAAGTGCTCATATTATGCTCATTTTCAGGTTCATAATTGTATTTAGAGGTTGTACCAGAATAGGTTTACATGGTTTAATTTTCAAAAAACACCATATTTTTGTTGTACTGCACATTGTTGCAGCTCCTCTTTTCACCCTGTGTGTTGAGCTCTCTGTTTTAGCTACAGAGTGAGACATCTCACTTCTGTTCCATCTTTGTTGGGAGTCACACATGCTCAGTAGCTAGGTAAGGACTACTAGCCAGTCAGAAGCAGAGTATGAGGGCGTGCCCTGACAGTAGCTAGGTAAGGACTACTAGCCAGTCAGAAGCAGAGTATGAGGGCGTGCCCTGACAGTAGCTAGGTAAGGACTACTAGCCAGTCAGAAGCAGAGTATGAGGGCGTGCCCTGACAGTACCTAGGTAAGGACTACTAGCCAGTCAGAAGCAGAGTATGAGGGCGTGCCATGCTAGCAGCTAGGCGAGCATTATAACGTGTGTTCCAAAGTGACCACGTTTGTCTCTGAAGTAAAGGCTGGACTACAATAGAGCTGTTTGGAGCAGTTTGTGAACAGAGTTTTCTGTTGGAGATGGTAAGTCCCTTTGGGGGGGACTTTGGGCTTTTTCACTTTGTAAACCTATAACATGCACAAAAAAGATATATAACACAATAAAGGAAAGGGAAAAAGCCAAAAAGCATAATATGAGCACTTTAACACAGAATCATCTGAGAAGCCGTCGTTGGAAACTGTTTGGGAAAAGGCAGGCCCTTTAAAAAAAATACCTGGCATGTGATTGGTCGAACCATTTGTCTATCAACATCCGCAATTGTTTTGAACGAACAGTCGCTGCAGTCACTATTGTTTCTTCAAATCTATGACCATATTTTTTCCCGAAAGTGTCCCTAATACTCTGTCACATGCTGATGAGCTAGAATAAAGTCTTCTTGCTAAATATCACTAAACATTAAAACATTTATAAACGTTTGACGTGGCAGTATCACTCTCTGACCGGTGTGCAGCCGTACAGACGGGAGGAATGTGTCGAGAGGTGCTTCGTTTCCCTTCAGTTTGAACTGTGCTTAATGAAGTTGCATCATTTTCTGCTAAAAATACAAATAAAGCCGAAAAAACAACACTTTTTCTTATTTTAGAAACAGACGAATGCAAAACACGATTAAAAACGACGAGTGCAGAGGACGGATTCCTTCTTGTTATAAACATCGATATTGCACCAAAGCAGCATATTTGGACGAGCATTCAGCATTACAGTTTATCTTTAGAGAGAAGAGCTGCAGAGAGTAAAGGATATTTAGATCAGGACAGTGGCTACCAGTGATATGCATAAATACAGTATAAAAATACAATATGGAAAAACCTGAAGGGAGTTCAATCGGGCTGGATGTGGGAGAGTAAAAGGTGAGTTTGTGTTTAGGAGGAAAGGGAAGGAATTAAAACGCAGGTAAAGAGTTTTTTTTTGGAGCTACTAGAAGGTCTGATCATCGTTGCAGGACTCGGTGGCGTGTCCGAAGGCCTCGCAGATGTCGCAGTAGGGCCTCTCGTCGCCCGGGTTGCCGTGATAGGTGGTGTGAGGTACAGAGTCGGGGCTCTGGGCCTGAGTGGGACAGTCCTCGGTATCGTGGAGGTCAAAGCTGTCGCAGATATCGCAGAAGAGACGTGGAGTCGCCTTCTTTTCCCGCTTTGACACACCTTCAACAAACCTTTGTGACAGAGACAAGACAATTGTGCCTGATATATCTTCTTCCTCGGAGTCATAGAGCTCCATTGTTGTTAAACAAACAATCAATGAGCCACACTGTTGCTCTGGCTGACATGTTACTTCATCACAACAAACACACACACTGTAGTTCATTCTCTGTAGGATTATTAAATCTCACACACAGTGTCCTGCTGCCACAAATACTCACCAGAGTCACAAACAAATGCACTTTTTCCTAGTGTTTGTTTGATAAAAACTACAGTGAGCAGCTATTTCAGGACATTTTTTAGAGCCTTTCTTAAAAAAGGAAACTATATTCGTGAGTCCCATGGCATGAAAATTTCAGAATTTGAGAAAATGAAAGCTCAGATGGGCTGATCTGGAATCTTCCCTTTATGAGGTCATAAGGGGAAAAGTTACCTCCCCTTTCTCTGCTTTGCCCGCCCAGAGAATTTGGCCCAGCCATGAGAAAGAGAGAGACATCATGGCTTTCAAACGAACAAAGTGGCAGTTGGTCAAGGCCACACCTCCCCTTCATCTTTGTGTTTTTAAAACCTCTGTTTTTATACAGATTAAACAAACAACACATAATGTGTTAATCATTGAGCTTTAGAGGTTGGGAAAAAGCCACGCTAGCTGTTTCCCCAGGTTTCCAGTCTTTATGCTATCTAAGCTAACGTCTCTCGACTGAGCTTCATATTTAACAGACCGACACAACAGTGGTATCGATGTTTAATCTTCTCATCCAACTCTCAGCATTAAAGCCAATGAGCATTTTTCGCAAAATATTTTTTAAAGACAAACAAATAAATCGAATTGGGCTGCTCACATCTTGATTATTTTCATTTTCCAGTAAGCTGGCGTGTAGGAGCCAGATATTGTATGTTGTTTATGGTCTCATTTATGTTGTTTGTTGATTATTATATTGTGCACTTATATTGTAGGTGGTGGGCGTTTTCATCGCGGTTTGAGCGGAAGTGATAATATATTTGTTTGCTTCACCTGTTCACCTGTTAGGTTTTTTGGGCTTTGACAGAGAGGGGGGGGGGGGCCTGGGAGAGAACACTTTCTGTTGACCGCCGCACTAACGCACTTAATTCGACTCACAAAGTAACTTTACATTTGGTAACTGCAGTGCTAGTTGTATTTTACGTGTGGAGGAATAAATCATTGCAATACCATCTCGAACACGTCACAGTGTGTGTATGCATCTCTCAGTGTTTAGTCCCTCACAGCAGCACGTTGTTGGTCCGCTTACAGCCACAACATGGCAGTTACTTTCAAATTTACAATATTATGAAACACAGAAAAGCATCAATCACTGTGTATTTCTATTATTTTCTATATTTCTTACCCATCCGTTCCGTCGTTGCCGTTAAACTCCGCCAGAGCAAGCTTCTTCAGTTTGATCTTCAGCTCCTCGTTCTTCCGCTGCAGGTCAACGATCACGCTGTTCAGGAAGTTGATCTGATGGAGAAGAATCGAGACACAGATCACCTTCACGTGGGCGCAGATAAGAACCGTGAACCCTGAACGTGACGTGATTTGATAGAGTCCTGACAGCCTTACCTGCCCCTCAGCGAACTCCTTCTCTTCCCTCAGCTGCTCCAGAGCGGCATCGCCTGCACGAGAAATCAGAAAACAGGTTGACGAAAGAAAACTTCTCCTCGCCGCAACAGCGTGAACGCTCTCCTCGCCGTCTCCTCACCTGAGGATAGAGCTTCCCTGTCTTCTTCCTCGGAGGCCTGCGTTCCCATGAGCCTTTGCTCTAGACTGTGAACGCGGCTCTGCAGCTGTGCTTTGTCTCTCTCCAGCGTCTCCACGGCCGACTGCAGCGTCTTGGCCGTGGCGTTTTCTCCTCGCAGCACGGCGATCTGCGGTGGCGGATGACAAACAGATGAATCCCTCACACAGCTCAGAAAACAACAGAATGACGTTTAAAAGAAAAAATTTAAAAGTCATGCGTGAGTCATACCTCATTCCTCAGAGTTTCCAGTTCCTGGTCTTTGTCTGAGATTAAGGCTCCAGTGGATTTCTGTTCCGTTTCCTGATTAGAAATGGTTTCTCTGTGGAAAAATGGAGAGATTTAGAGAGTACCAATATGTTGACTGAGGTCATCTTTATTCAAAAAACAGCTGAGAAGTAAACCCAAATGTTTAGCTACCCTTGGACAGAGCCAGGCTAGCTGTGTCCCCCTGTTTCCAGTCTTTATGCTAAGCTACGCTACCTGTCTCCTGGCTGTAGCTTCATATTCAGTGAGCACAGATATGAGTGTGATATCAAACTTCTCATCTAAATGAAGCTTAGGTCCCTTTACTCACTCATCCATTCTCATTTCTCTCCGCGTCGCTCTCCACCTTCTACTCTGTGGGTGTTCACTCTAGTAGTCCAACCAGATCTTACTTGATCTCTCTTAGCCAATCATCTCCTTGCTGTCAAACTTTAAAATCTGTTCTCCTCTCTGCTGTGGTCAGTTGTCGTTTCAGTACGAACAGATGCGACCCTCCTCCACCCCTTCACCTCCAGTCTTCATCACACCAATTCTGCTCCACATTCACATCATCACCCAGGTCTTCAGCAACTCTCGTCCTCACCACCACCAATGTGTACACCCCAGGGGGAAATGTCCTCAACTAATCCCGGCATCACTACCTCCCTAAATATACCATGTCACGATGAAGTCTAAACGCCAAAGACGCTTCTCAAATTATTTGTAATCATGCTAAATTGTATTGTTCGCTCTTAATAAAGTCTCTCCTGATTGAACTCTTACTATAGTAAATAAGAGACTTTTCCAAAATGTCAAACTATTGATTCAATTACTTAAAGTTTACATTGATTTTCTTGTGTTTACATTTAGTGTTTCTTCCCTAAAAGCATTGTGTGTATCCTTGAGGTCTAACAAATTACTTGAATCAATTTCCTTCCTCATGTTTGCTAGCTTGCCTTCTTCTTCAATGCCTTTACTGGTGCATTACTAGGGGTGTAAGAAAAAAATTGATACACTTGAGTATCGCAACATTTTATTTTGTAATTTTAAATTTAAAAAAAAGTACGTTCAAAAATATTCATATAAGACAGTGGTTCACGTTTATGCTGTGTTTAAACCCCCTACCGCTAGATGGCTATGCTGAGACGCACCACAGTGCCTAACAGTGCCTGACTTTTTGCTAGAAGCTAATAATGTAGCTATGGCTGAACTTTGGCCTACTTTAGCATATAAACATTAGCTCACTAAGAACCTGGGAACCACAATCCCAAACTGGCAGTTTGATTTTCTGTGTACTGAATTGTTGACCTAAAGTAAACTTCTTTGACTTTTATGCACATCATGTCTTTTGTAAATAGTTTTTTCTAAAATTATACTTCAAAAAATCCCAATCCAATATATCACCTTACGCACAGTATCGAAATATATTGCAATATATTGAATCGTGACCCATGTATCGTGATACGTATCGTATCGCCAGATCCTTGCCAATACACAGCCCTATGCATGTTTGTTTGGGCATTACCACCATCAAAACATAGCTCCATAACATGGCTTCATAGAGCTGCTAGTGGTCAAAAACTCCAGAGGGTACCTTTAACATATATGCATAAATAAAAAGCATTTAGGACTTCATTTTTCCCTTTAACTTGTGAAATCAAACCAAGCAATTTTAATACATAATAGATTAGAATAGATAGATGGATTTTACATTAACACAGTAATAAAACAGTGAAAAACCAAGACTGGGTAAACCCAGCCTGATTTGATTTCTCCCTGCAGCTCAGGCTGGAAACCTGGACGTTTTTCTATCCTGCTTCCATTACAAATCTGTGGGGACCAATCACAAACTGGCTTATCCACCTGGCGCGCTATTGGCGGGTTTAACACGATGACGATAGACAAGCGACAGCAAGCAGCTTTTTGTTTACATTCAACATGGCGGCCACCAAAGCGCAGCAACCCGTTAATGCCGCTCTGCAAAGTACGTCACCCGGATCGTTGGTCTGATTGGTTGAAGGACTATCCAATTGCGTACAGAGTCATTTGAACTAGAGCTGGGCAATATATCGATATTATATTGATATCGTGATATGAGACTAGATATCGTCTTCGATTTTGGATATCGTAACATCGCAATATGGCTTAAGTGTTGTCTTTTCCTAGTTTTAAAGGCTGCATTACAGTAAAGTGATGTCATTTTCTGAATATACCAGACTGTTGTAACTGTTCTATTATTTGCCTTTACCCACTCAGTCATTATATCCACATTACTGGTGATTATTTATCAAAAATCTCATTGTGTAAATATTTTGTGAAAGCACCAATAGTCAACAGTACATCGAGGTATTTGGTCAAAAATATTGTGGTATTTGATTTTCTCCATATCGCCCAGCCCTAATTTGAACTATCCCCGTTGATCACGCCTCTTGTGCAGTAGAAAATACAGAGCAGACTCCCCAGACTAATGTTCAATCTTCAAAGATTGAGCTTGGTCTGGTGATAGCCAGACTATTAAAAACCAGGAATTCAATATAAATTCACAACCAAGAATCATCCTCGCTGAAGCTCAGTGGACTTTACAGCTGAGCATTTCAACCACCTGCCTCCAAAAATCAATTGTAACAGATCAGTTTGCATCTCTGTTTTATGGATAAATTAAACTAGATGTTAAGCAGGTCGTTTCACTGAATCACATCTCCTGTCTTTTCCATGTGCACCTGAGAAGACTCCCTCCACATCTATTACTTCTGCTCTAATTATTGTGCATCACCTCTTCATTTCCCCTCCGGCCGACACCTCAGAGATTGTCGGCTGCCTTCAACAGATCTTCTCCTTACATCAGACACAACCTGCCTCAGCCGTCTATCATCCTCACTTTACCCAACGTTCACTCTCAACGCAAGTTGCTGCTCTGAAGGTTGTGTTGAGATGTTTTTTAATCCTCTGATTACTGAGACGACACAAACTTTTTGTTTCCAGACTTAGTAAGGGATGAAAATAAGACCAAACACAATGAATGGATGTAATAGGTTTTAAACATCTAACTGTACTATCAGATATGAAAAAGTCTGTCAGGAATAAACCCTGTTATTGTTCAGTACTTGTACATCACATGGGTATTTCAATACGTCTACTCCACTTTCAGAGGCAAATATTTGACTTTTTACTCTATATACTATAGTCACTTTTCAGATTAATATTTTACTTACAAAAACATACAGTTTCTAAAATATGATGCATTATTATAGATTAAATGCCCAACAGGATATGCAGCAAATCAAATCGTTAGTTGCAGCCTGTTAATAACTGGCTGTATACCAGTTAGGATGATTTATCAGTGGAATTATTGAGAAATGCATTCATAAACAAAACATTTCCTCAAATCTGCACACAACTACATAATAGTGTGTTATAATTAATTAATTAGCTGTGTATGTGCTGTTTATAAATGCTGAATAGGGAATTAATAAGGGTGTGACCTATTACGAGCCAGTGTATAATCAGTTAATTAATGATTCATTTAACCGTCCATAAATAGGGATTTAGGATTATCAACTAAATCACACATTTAAAAGAATATTTTTTAAAAGCATACATTTTCACACTTTCAAGTATTTAAAGTGTGTACAACTACACAAGTGACGCGATTATAAGAAAGTCAGAACATGACAGAACTAGACAGAAATAGCATATAAGGAACATGTTTCCTAGTTTCTTACCTGGTCTTCATGTCTGGCATGTTGCGGTTGTCTTTGTGCTGAGAGGCAAACACACACAAATATAGAGGCATTTAAATAGGAGCTAAACCCGTCTGAGCTTTAAGAGTTTAGTCACAGCAGGAAGTAAATCCTCGCTATGCCAGAACCTATTAATTAAATCACAGTTTCTGACTTAACAGATCTATAACGGGATGAAGGAAATCATGTATATAATAAATACAGATTTTGGAAAGCTCAGTACTGTACCTCGTCGAGATGCTGAGACTTCTGGGAGGCCAGCTTCAGCTCCTCACTGAGAGAGACGAGAAAGAAAAGTAGAGGTGACACACTTAAAGAGCTGCACTGAAGCCTGTAGAGTCTGTGATACTGTATATCTGTGTCCCCATCGCTGCTGTATGCTTAAATCTGGTGTGCGGCCAGATGTGTTCACATCTCTTAAACACACACACACACACACACACACACACACACACACACACACACACACACACACACACACACACACACACACACACACACACACACACACACACACACACACACACACTGACATGCACCTACAAAAGAATTGAATGTTTCACCTGCTTTGATTTTAGGTGCAAACTATTTATGAAAAGTGCTCATTTCAGATTTGGTTCTGAGCTGTCAAGTCTAGCTGTTTCATGTTAGATGAACTTTTTCTGCGTTATGTGTGACTGAAAAGAGAAAATGTTACAAAAGATGTATGGTTTCACTCAGAGCTGCAAGGATTAGTCCATTAATTGATAAGTTGATCTTCAGGAAGATAACCGGCATCATGCAAGTCATTTTGTAATGATTTTAAGCAACTCTAACACAAAGGATTTCCGTTTTTTTGTCCGTTTTATGTCATAAATCTGTCAAATATATTTTTGACTGTTTGTCGGGTAAAAACAAGACATTTGAAGATGTTACCTTGGAGTCAAAAAAACTAGGATGGATATGTTTTCACATAATGAAAATAATTGTTAGTTGCAGCCCTTGTTTCACTTTTTTTCCAATTAAAAGGACCGCATGGTTCATCACTACAATTGAACCCTTTTACATTACACATACACATTGTTAAAGATAGATTTTTTTTTTTTGTTAGAGCTTTTTCCTTTATTTAGAACAGCCGAAGAGAGACAGGAAATGGGGGAGCGAGAGGGGGGGATGACATGCAGCAAAGGGCCTCGGGTCAGATTTGAACCCGGGCCGCTGGCAAGGACTGAGCCTACAATGGGCGTGCGCTCTACCAGGTGAGCTACAGGCCGCCCCACACATACACACTGTTAATATACAATATTGATTATAGCAGCTTTAAAGCAAACCAAGCCTATTTTAAAAAAAGCTCTTGTTTAAAAATGTAAAATCAGAGGCAGAATCAGTTGGACCAAACGTATGCTGATATAATCCACAGACTCAAAAAGCCATCTGTTAGTGTGTATATCTGATGCTTATGTAGACTTCTGCATCGTCCTATTTTAAACATCTTAAAGGATTTGACAGATGTAAAGCCCACAGTGGTTTATACACTATGTAGTGCTACAAAGATACAGTAGTGATACAGTACATCCACAAGTCGTGAAGAAATACTATCAGGATATCATAAAGCGGACACTGTAATCTGGGCACGAGATCAAATTTAGACTCCGAGACAGCTGCGCAGACTGTGTTGTCTGGGAATTTATGAATCTGGATATTTTTGGATGCTGGAACCAAATGGTTTTCTGGAGAAATTGAAATTAGCTCCATGTGGGTCATTCTTAAGATTTGTGTCAAAGGAAGAAGCTATGTGTGACGAATAGCTTCATCTGAGCACCAGCTGGGTGAAATGTTTAGCTGCCTGCTGTATAATCACATCGGCCATGCCTCTATAGCATCCGCTCCACTCAAACACTACAGGGAGGAGTTAACGGAAACTGCACTATTTAAAAAATATGGTTCATCGCATATACTTTGAAACATCACTGCTGTCTCTGTCACTTTTATTCTCTTTCAAGATGAAAAAGAAACAAATGTAGCAGAACGTGAAGCAGCTGAGCATCAGCTTCTCCAATTTTACTTTGGAAACGGTTTCATGCCTCATCTATAATTGAATATTTCTGTAGTTCTATGCTTCATGTCTCACCAAAGAGAATTCAAACTGCAACACACCAAAACACAGGGATGAAAACAAGAAATCCTAAAGCTGCATTCATTTCTTCTGATCGGTTTGACCACTTTGGTCCAGAATTAAATAGCAATGTTTGGATTAATTGTCATTAAATTTAGTAAAGACATTTATGTTCCTCAGAGGATGAATCCAACTGACTTTGGTGATCCTGGGACTTTTTCTTCAAACAGAATTTATCTACACAACTATTAAATGGATTGCCATAACATTTGGTTATTATATTCATGTTCACCTCAGGATGAATTGTCATAACCTTTTTTGATCCCTCAACTTTTCAAGGTCAAAATATTAATTATACCTGCAAAACTAATCCTAATCCAATCAGCATCAGATGTACATTGTGTTTACTGCTAATTAGCAAATGGTAGCATGCTAACACGCTAAACTAAAATGGTGAATATAATATCTGCTAAACATCAGCACATTGTTATTGTGAGCATATTAGCATGCTGATGTTAGCATTTAGCTCAAAGCACCACTGTGCCAAAGTACAGCCTCACGGAGCTGCTAGGATGGCTGTGGACTCTTGTTTAAAAAAGCAGGACTTGTAAATGAGGACAGTTTTTCTCTGGAAAATAAAGCCTAGATGTACACAGCAGCAACAACAACAGACAAAGTATTGAGGATTTGACCCACAGCACCAAAAACAATATAAAACACAAATCTGAGCTGTGGTTCACACAGCTGCATCCCTCAGATGCCACAAGAGCCACATTGATTCCACACGCACACACACACACACACACACACACACACCATGCCGCCATGTAGGAGCCAGGCGGTCCTAGGAGGAGAGAGGGAGCGATTACATAACATAACGTCAGACTGAGGAAGGATGGAGGAACACTGTTGAGATGAGACAGGATGGGGGTGGAGGGAAGGAAACTGTAATAAAGCCACAGAGGTGTTTAACACGACTCCTCCATTAATAGACATTTGTGTTTTTAATTCGGCATTCATAGAAAAACAGACGCTCCTTAAGGAGGATAAAGCTGCTTTTGTTTCACTGTAACTAAAGATATTTGTTGGCATCTCAATCTGCTACCCCTCCTTCAGGATGCTACATATTAATGACTATAATTCAGCCAATTAGATCCATCTGGAGCTCTGACATCACAGCTCTGATGACTCAGGGGAGGTGTGGCAGAATGATGGACTCTCTCACACACACACACACACACACACACACACACACACACACACACACACACACACACACACACACACACAAATAGACCTTGACATCAGGCTGGAGATTTACCACAAACGCAACAAAGTACAGTAAAAACATTGCTGTTAAAAGATGGAATATGTTTACCCCGCATCAAAAACTTCAGTTTCAGATGAGCGATCAGTTAAAGCTCGGCTGGTAATTAAAAATGTTAATGAATTTGTTGCTATGCCAACACAATGGAAGATATGAAAGTATCGGTGATAAATCTTGCTTTATCATGTTTTGCTCTCATCGGACCACAGAGGTCTTAAAGGGCCATACCCGTGGTTGTTCATGTTTCCATTTAGTACTTTACACCACAGCAAACCGTTATGCAACACAATTATGTTTTACAAGTCTGAATGCATTTTTTCATCCACTCAATGGAGCCATTGGTTTTCATTCATTCCCATAAGAAAGTCAAGTAAAAAGTAATGTAAGGGTGGTGATGGCACAGTGGATATGACATGCCTTTGGTGTGGGGGACCAGGGTTCAATTCCCAGTGTGATACATCAACCAACGTGTCCCTGATCAAGACACTTAACCCCTAGTTGCTCCAGAGGCGGTCAACCTCTGATATAAAGCAATTGTAAGTCACTTTGGATAAAAGCGTCAGCTAAATGACATGTAATGTAATCTAACTAATTGCTTTTGATGCTGATTAATTAGTGAAGTAATCTGTACCTAGTTGTTTCATGAGTAATGTGGAACGAGTACTTGATTACAGTTTTCAAGAAACTTGCCTAACTCCAATCATTATTGTGTTTATAATTAACCTTCTCTTCTACAGATCTGTTCACAAGTGTATCTTTCCTTTTTCTTTCTTTTAAATCTGTTTTTCCATGCATGAAGGGAAATGTTTATGTACCTTACATACTGCAATTGTACTGTTCTTTCAATAAAACTACAAAAAACTTACAAAAAAAACTTGCCCAACACTGGTTCCCACACAATGATATAATACTGCCACTTTTACAGAAACATACATATACTATACTATACTATAACATACATAAAAATGTATAAGTGTAACATGTAATGTAAAAAGAATACATTATTTGTAGATAAGGATCTTAACCCTGTCCTTTAAGGATGAACAACATTTGGAAGACTCTTGGTTTGAAATGTTTTATATCAAAGCAATTACATGAGTGTTGGGCATTGTGCTTCACCATCATCCATCATCCATAATCACATAATAGCCCCCTCTGGCTAATTATGGGCTTTACACAAGAATTTAAAGCATATTTACAGATAGAAGCATTCCTTCTGGAGAGCTACAGATGGAGCCACGTTAACACATTTTAGCGTCGAGTTTTTAAAATGTTTATTTGATTGTTTAAAAGCAATTAAATCGAGCCACATTTGCAGAGTCCTTTATTTTGTTAGAGCTTGAAAATGCAGGCTGGATTTTGAATCATCAGTTCAGACCCACAGGGCAGATAAACCACACCAGTCTAATGAACTGGCTGGCTGGGGTCACCTTTAGAGGTGACACGCGCCAGGAAAAAACACATTAGTTATCATGAGTACTCACATTTCCTTGCAGAGGACTCCGATTCGCTGGTTTTCTGAGCTGCTCCGCTCTTTCGACAGACTGAGCTCCTCCTGGTATTTGGAGTTCTGCTGTTTTAAAGCCTCAAGCTACAGAGGAACAGATACAGGAAAGGAAAGAGGGTCAGAAAGAATATATACACACCAAGTTACCACAACAAAGAACATGAAGGGAGAAATAGTTTTTCTTTTGCTCATCTTAACATATGCAAAGCTTAAATGTTGTTAGAGTACACTTCAGCCTGATTCGGACTGGATTTATTTCTCAAGGGGAGGTGGGGTGATTTTATCATTACTTGCACTAGTCAGTGATTTTAATCCCATCCTGAGCACGCATGTGGATACATTTTCACTCAGTGATAATTACAGCTGCAATTACTGATTCAGAACTGGCTGTTCCTCTAGTAATTTGAATCCCATCTGAAATAACGTCCTTTTGTATTTGATCCAATATGACGACAGAAAAGAATAAAGCCGTCAGCAGAGTAAGACCTATATTGCAAATTGGCACCATTAAAAGTATGCTGAATTAGCTATTAGCAGTTCCTGTTGGAAATGTATCTATGGATGTACAGACAACTATGACTGGATTACTTTGATGCTGAAGAAGACCTAAAACTAAGATAAATAGAGGCAGGGAATCTTCATGTTACAAAAGCTGGAACCAGCAAATGATTGGCACTTTTGCTTGAAAATGTATTTAAACAATGTATCAGACATAAAAATAGTTCCCAACTGGGGCAATCCCAAAGTTTAGGGGTTAAGATTCCGGTAATGAACCAGAATGTCCACGGTTCAAGTCTCGCCAGAGACCTTTGCTGCAGCTCACTGATAATCTCGCTAAATTCATGTAATCTCTTTATTGTCTGTAAACGCGCAAAAACTAAACGCCTCCACCTTCCCCTCCAAAAACATTCATACTTATAAAAATTTGACCTAATTAATTCTATGTTGACCCCTAATCGATTAATCAACCAACCAATCGTTTCAGCCCTACCATACACCATAAACAAATATTCAACATTATATTCCCATGTCCCATTTAAAATCTTTCCCATCAGAGGCAAAGCTACATTCTGGGTCATCAAAAGTGAAACTGCAGTTCATTCTTAAAATACACAACACCTTGATAGCAGAGAGCCGAATGGGTTCAATTCATGTGAAACTAAAAATAAAAGCCCCAAAGAGATCACTTACTCCAACTTTAACCCATGCAAACTATTAGTTACTTATTAAAGTCAGATATCTGTGATTCTAAACGCATCTCATACATCATGAAATCGGCACGTGCAGGGCTGCGGGCCCCGGAGCCTTAAAATAGCAATAGTCATTGACTAATTAACAAGTGACTTTTAAATCAATGCCTTTTCTGTAGCTTCGGATAAAATAAAATTAAAAAAAACCTCATCTTTAACGATTCACACTGAAACCGCCTGCAGCATGTTTCTGTTTGCACATTAACACATCGCCAAGGGTGTCATCAACTGTGTTTTGGATGCCTTTGCATGAGAGTTTTTGACTTTTTAAACACCTCAATAATATTAACCCACACCTCCAAAGTGAGATCTGGTCTGCACTAAACATGCATAAATATCCACAAATGCAGAATGTAGACAGGTTATCTTCTCTGGTCACGAGCACAGGCTACATCACAAAATCTTACATCACGAAATCTTTGACAAGAGCTAATTAGAGATGCAAAATGTTTTCAAATGTTGTATATGCTGTGTATGATATACATGTACACATGCATACAGCATACAGTGGCAGTAAAATGCCCCTGAATCTGCTGCACTAATCACGTTTGAATCCCGGGCTAAAAAGCTAAACAAAAGCAGACAATCCTACCTGGTAGTGAGGTGAGTAGATGTTACTGGAGTAACCCTGATGCAGAGCAGCTATATCCATCCCTAAACAGCTCACCACTGCTGGATTTCAAACTATGTTCACCTGCTAAACAACAGCAGTGTTGTTGCTATGTCACCCTCTCTCTACAGCATCACATGTAGACTAAAACAAGCTGGGCATCAATAAACCATCAGCTCTCATCCCCCGCCGTGCACGGCTGCGAGAGGGAAATGGAGAGCGTGTTGCCTCAGCAGCCGCTCTCTCTCTCTCTCACACACACACAGTTGTGTTAAAGAAGCTGAGCACTTCCATTATGTAAGCCCAACCAGAATAAGCCCCCCCCCCCAGCATTCTGCTGCTCACACTCGTTTCCCCCCCTCTCCAACACCATATGTACACACTCCTCTAAAAGATTCTCCTTTCATTCAGTGTTTAACATGAATGACAGCAAAGTAGTTGACCTGCAGGCACTAGCTGACTCCTTACACTACAAGGTCTGATAAAAACTACAAGCTCTTTTAGTGATGTCTGTACACAGACGGTCTAACTAGGGCTGCAACTAAAAACAAAAAGCAGGTTAATGTTCTGTCTCCGTCTCCCACTAGACTCCAGGATCACTCAGTTTATTATAATATTACAATAACTAGCAAATAACCACAACTTAAAAGCTGAAACCAGCAAATTGTTGGCAATGTTTTCCTCAAAAAGTGACACAAACGGCTGTCTCCGTGGCTTAAGGTTTAAGACAGCAATCGACGTCTCTAGTTTGAGTCCTTCATATTGGGTCCTATACTGTTTTAGTGACATGTTGTAGCTACACACAGAGGCTCTAACTGGGGCTGCAACTAATAATTCTATTTATTATCGGTTAATCTGTCATTTATTTTCTCTCTTGGTAGGAGAATGGTGATCATTTTCGACATATTTAAGCTCCTTTTGGCTGACCGTTACTCCAAAACCCAAAGATATTCTAGCTATCTGAAAATTAAATCAGAATAAATCAGGAAACCAGCAAATAACCACAAGTGAGACACCGTTCAAACCAAAAGGTTTGTGAAGGACGAAAATAAACATGACAAAACAAAAAGCACGTTTGTATTTTGTCTCCCTCTCTACACAAGAATCCCCAAATATTTCGTTTATTTTCATAAAAGACAAAGAAAACCAGCAAATAACCACAACTGAAAAGCTGAAAACTGCAATTTTTCTGGCATTTTGTTGCATCGCTCTAACGCATTTCCTTGTCATCTCCCTACTGGTGCTCTCTAATAAAAAGCTTAAAAATTACACAAATTAAAAATAATATTAATAAAAACACTCAAACTATTGAATTGATTGTCAAAGTTTCAGCTCTGGATCCAACAGATGTGACAGAAAACAGGCCAATCTCAAGTCAACCTTTAACTAAAGCAATGCTGTGTCCAGCCAGGCATCGCACACGCACACGCACGCACGCACACACACACACACACACACACACACACACACACACACACACACACACACACACACACACACACACACACGTGCAGCATTACATCACAACTTACAGCAACACGGCTGAGCGAACAGAAGAAGCAGATGTTAGAGCGTCCCTGCTGAATAAATTACGACGTGTGTTTCTTTTACTCCATAGAGACTCAACTCCTGTTCTCTTCATTGTAACTGTAAAAACTTTCTTTAATTTTTGATGTAGGTATGTATTTTGTCTGTGGTTCAGTCAAACCTTTAATTATCGTATGTTACCTTATGCCAGGGACGTCGTTAGGCCTATTTTAGGGGGGCTGAAGCTACCCCAAAATGTTCCTTAGCCCCCCCAAATACTAATAAGAAAAATTATAATTAGATTTCTTTTTTTTTTACAGTGCACTCTGTATCACTCACTATGTGGAATCAATCTTCCTTCACCATTCATCTGTTGGTGTCGTCGTGCACTGCAGTCTGTTTTATTTTTAGTTCACGAACTGTCAACTGGTGGAAGTGGCAGTGTTTTAGAGAGAGGCTCACGAGCGGCCGCTTGCACGGTAACGGTATGTGGACGAGCGAGGTAGAGAGTTACTGAAGAGAGAGAGCGCCAGGCAGCATTAAAACAAGGCAGGAAATCAGAGAAATAAAATGTTGTTTTCGCAGATTTCTCACTCAAAATGCAACTGTAGCAAGTATCTCACTATCATTAACGTTATCCAAATTCTATATTAGAAACAACAAATAATATATCCAGCTACAAAAAAGCCGGAAAGTCGAAAGTTAGACAGAAGTACAAAGAGTCAATGGCTATGAAGATGATACACCGTCTTGTCTCTTCTCATTGGTTTAAACTGGCAGCTTTCAGAACGCTGCTGACCGCTATGTTGCAAGTAGCTGCAGGATGTATCTTGTCTCGTCGCTAATCTTCGGTCTGGACTTGCTACCGCTCACACAGTGAGTGATACAGAGTGAAATTGTATGTTGTTGTTAATGACTTTTACTTGCTTCACTTCAGCTACATTTACTTGAGGTAAAGATAAAGGAATACTTTAGTTGGCTATAGAAACCAATAGTCTAGCTAGTGTAAACGAGTGAAATACAAGAAATAGCTCGCCTAGTAAGGTATCCGAAGCTCTCTATTCTATACCATTAATATAGCATGCTATCTCTATAGTATTACAAACAATATCAGTCCCTAAATATCATAGTGTCACTGTTAATGCTATTGTACCAATATATCCTTCAATTCATTAAACAAATGGATACTGGAAGATATTTTAGGAGAGAGAGAGGCGCCAAAGCATAGCCTAAACTAAATTATTTCATGATATTTATTATATATGCTTGATTCTGACCAACTTAACTTTCTGCATTCCTTTGCTGTAATAAATTAAACAAGTATGTAGATGTTGACTAAATGTAGACTAGGCTATATATGAGCATACATACATACATACATACATACATACTAGAACTTTTATTCATCTCGTCATCAGGTTATTAAATTCAGACATACTTTAAATCCTGGTCAACCATATTGCAACGAGCGCATCATGCCTGACTGGAGTAGTGTGTTTTTCTTTAGGAGTGGGAAGGGCAGACAGCATGTTGCCTGTTTCGTCATTTGGGCTGCCTTGTTGAGTGCAGCGGCACTGAGAACATTATATTTCACATAATTTAAGCTCTTTTAAAAAAAAAATGATATAGGATTAGTCCAACGAATCGTTCGGTTTGTAATGCGCACCTAAACGAAAACCTCGTACCGAACGGTTCAATACAAATACGTGTATCGTTACACCCCTAGTAATTAAATAGTCTTATTTTGACCTGCAACTTATCTAATAGAGAGAGGAATTAGGTATGGTATTACTTTACCACACATTTACACGGACAGATAGATAGCGGTTAAGTCTTAGCCTACAGAAGAACTCAGCAGGAGCACAGTCTAGTAAATCCCCCAATGCAGATTTGATGTATCTAAAAGCTAACTTTACAGTTTGTAAGTAAGATTTTGCAAGGGAAAGTTTTGCATAGCCTCTGGGCTAAGCCCCCCCCCCTGTCTTTCAATCCTAGTGACGTCCCTGCCTTATGCCCTGTTTAGGTGAGTGTAAACATTTTAGTCAGTAATGCCACGTTCATTTATTGCCTAGAATGATTGATCTGTATTTAAATTCACAGACAGAGCAGAAAAGAACAATGTCATGGAGAAAGGGTCATATTTTCTGCTCATTCTGACAACACCAGTACTGTATAAAAGCGGTGGTATGGAGGTATTTATTTTAGGTGCGTATTTAATTTCACAATAATATAACTCACAGTTGAGGATCGAGTATCTCAGTTGCAGCTGGGTATGGTACATAAAATTGTTTATGGAGATGTTCCCAAATATTTTAGAAATTATTTTAATAGAGTAAATGAAGTTCACAGGTACTCCACTAGGGGGAGCTCAACAGATTTTGTACCCCCCAGAGCTAAGACTAATCTGGGTAAACAGTCTTTTCTTTATGCTGGAACTACCCTCTGGAATCGGTTACCTGGTCCACTCAAGACAGTCAGAAGCACAGGCAGTTTTAAACAAGCTTTGAAAGTATGGCTTAGGTGCCAATCATGGTCATTATCTATTTGTATTGTTGTTGTTTTTTTGTATAACATGGATGAATTTGTTTAATGTATGATGAATGATTGATGTGTGACCTGCTGCCACTTGTCCTCTCCCCCCTGCCCTTATAGGGACCACAATGGAAATAAGTCTTTGGGCTTTATTGTGTCATCCCTGACTATTTATGCATTTTAATGTATGACAGAGTATTGTTTCATATTTTATATTTAAGTGGTCAAATATAACCAATCAATCAATCAAACAAACACTATGGACTGCAAAATGACTTAAATTTAATGAACAAATACATAAATATGTAATGAGGTAACAGATTATTTTAACACCCCCCCATCCAATTTATCATTTATAGGTAGTATAATAAATTATGTATTACACAATATTACGTAGCTGTGAGCACAAATAAGGACATTTTTACGGGTTTATTATTGTATTTGTCAAAAATTAAAATTCCTCCTATGAAGCATCTGTAACTGGTGAATATAAAGTTAATGAATGATTATTATTACTACATTTTCTAATTATCATAAATATGTATTTTATATTCACTAAGTTATTTATTAATTGAGTGTTTAAACTGTTGTACTGCTTTATTACATTATGTACTATATTATATTTCTATATTATACAGACAAACTTTCCTAACTGATACTGTTAGTTTACAAGTAGAATACAGGTCTTGGATACTGTATGTATGTGTATTGCTTTCCTTGTAACTTGAGTTTAATTGCTCTTTTATAACATATTTATATATATATATATATATATATATTAAAATCAGTGCGATAAATACTTCAATCCCCAATAACAGCAGGTTGAGTCCCGTAAGTTATGTTGCAGTGCTGAAATATGTTGCATCATGAAAAAGATTTATGCCACAGGATGACTAAAATAGATACGACCAAACAGAAAGCATGTTTACATTCCGTCTCTAATCTCCTGTCTCGATTTCCCTCCCTGTCATGACACCGAACATCTGGAGCTCACAAACAGCTGGAGTCAGAGTGAATGTAGGAGAACAAGAGGGCAGCAGAGAGCCACAGACTGAGTCAACAGCTGCAGGTGGAATGGATTGAGTATGAAATGATAAAAAATATCAAGTTACAGATGGAGGCTGAGAGGGAAGACACGGAGAAGAGAATAAAAGAGAGCGAGAATGAGATGGCCCACAGTATTTCATGCACGGCTGATTAAACGCGATGACGGGGACTTTCACAGTCACATGTGGTCAGCGTGGAAATACTGAATACGTAATAAAGACCCTACAGGCTTCAAATGCTAAACGTATGCATGCGCACGAGTTAATCCTTTCACAGGGCTGTGGACACTTAAAGGAATAGTTCGGATTTTTTGAAGGTTGTATGAGCTACTTCTCCATAGTCAGTGTGTTAGCTACAGTAGATGGCGGTCGGCACGCTCCCAGTTTGGAGAAGCAGACAGGAGTACCGACACGGAAGCTAAGCAACGTCCTGCTGTGGACGGAGACAGCAGCTTTAGCTACAGCTGATAAAATCTGCTTGTAACAGTTGTCAAGGCTAGACATGAGAAGATGCTTTTGTTTACTTCTATCTTCATTTCGTTTCAAAGATTTGTTTTTATTTAGTGTGCTAAATCTTCCACCGTTATCATTGCATGTGTGATGTGTGAGAGTGTAAAGATTGTCCAAAGAGCATACCTACCAAAAATACAACTTATAATAAAATGAGAACTTGGGGCCTTCAGTGACAGTACAGTCATTGTTGTGTCTGCTCACCTGTGTCTTCAGTGTCTTATTGTCATTGGTCAGCTGCTCAAAAGACAAGGCCGTCCTCTCTGACTTTTCAGTAGCCTGAAAAACATTAATAATATTTAGCTCCACACGGTATGGTAATATGTAGCAAACTAATATTATTTATGACAAAACAAGCTTGTTTTCATGAGAATATTTGTGTTGTGATGAAAATGAAAATGGTTTTATTATTGCCTGATCTCGACATTACATATTGTCCAAAAAAAAAAAAGTCTCTCCTTTCTACTTTCAAAATACTTTTTCGAGATCATGAAATCGTTATTTTGGGATCACGGGAAAACCAAACATGTCCTGCTGAGATCATTAAATACGATAACAAAAAAGCAAAGCATGTTTCTGGGTATTATCCGGCTTTTTATATTATTTTAGCATGTTGTGTAATGTGTCTTATCCTCTCTTGAATAGCAGCAAAGTCTATATAAATTTTTTTTTTTTTTTAGTGTGTGTAACATTTAATTAAAGCTGTATTAACATATTTCCTGGCCACATTGGGACAATGGAAACAGGCTGTAAACACAACACTGACATATCATCAACTTTTAGGTTGATATGTTGAACTTGTTGGCAAACAGTTGCTTATTTCTACATCCGGCAGAGGGTTAGGGTTAGGGAGCATCCCGATGATGATTCATCAGGAGTCTTTGTCTATGTGTCCACCTGATGAATGTCCAATATTCTCTCTCTTTCAGCTTTTTTTGCCCTCTGCCAACTCCTGAGGGAAATATCCATCTCTTTAGCTGCTAAAAGCTCCACTAAGTTCACCAGCCAGTCTCTAACGGAGTCTGTCTGCTGTTTGCTGCTCAGCAGGTTGTGATTAGCGAACATTGGCTTTTTACAGCTTTTTCTCTGAAAAACAGCGGCTGCTGGAAACAAAGCTGATAAAAGCATTGAAAGCAAATCAGTAAAGAGTAAACAGTAAAGTTACAGGGCGTAAAAACAAAAACAATGAGCTGAAAGATAAAATACTGTGTCGAGCTCAGGGGAACTGCAGAGCCAGGTGATAGTTCGCTTACACGTTGTCATTAGATCCATTGTTTATTTTAAATATCAATTACAAAAGCCAAAAATGAGATATAATTTAGATTCTATTTTGCACAACAACATACAAAAGGCACAAAGATCAAAATCACTCTCAAGTTCAGGCTCAAAGTCTAAACGGATGTGAGCACTTAAAAAACAGCCTTCCATAAATAGACCGGAAAGATAAGAGGTCATTAAAAAATGTTGGCTAAAAAAGGAAAGACAGCTCTTTACTGAGTCAGCCTCTAGCTCATTCAGCTGTTTCAATTTTACATCCATTTGTAACATTTCCCATGAAGCAAGAGCAAAAAGCTTGGACTGTAGGGAAAGATAACAAAACACTCACTTATAACTGCAAAGTGGAATGTCTACTGAGAATCTTTTTTAGAAATATGAAAGCAGTTGAAAGAGTGGACTCTGTTTTACCACTTTATTTATGTTACTGCTGATATACAGGCTCACATGTTTGTTTTGTGTGATTTACTTTTTGTACTTTAAGTATATTTAGATGCTAATACTTCTTTTACTGAAGTAAGATTATGAATGCAGGACTTTTAATGTTAACGGATTATTTTTACATTGTGCTTTTTACTTTTACTTAAAGGTCCAATGTGTAGGAATTTCTCCCATCTAGCGTTGAGATCATATATCGCAATCAACTCTCGCACCACGCAGTTCAAAGTACGTATTACAGCTACGGTAGCCTTCACGCTTCAAAAAAGCCGGTCTCTTGCTCTTTTCGATCTCCTTTTTCTTTTTCTGGGCGAAGAAGAAGAAGATTCCTGTTCCCAAAATTTGAATTTTGAATACGTGTGGTCCTCCATGTTTCCTTCTTCAAACTTGCCGGGGCCGGGAAGCTACGGTATCCATTAGCAGCATTAGCAGCACCTGTGAGTTTATCATGTGACAGCGAAAACGTGAAAGGCGGAGCAGTATGTCCTGTATGTCCCTTTCCGGCTAACATATTTCAAGATGGAGCATGAATATGGAACGTCTACCCCAGTTCGTGCTAGAGATGTTCCGATACCAGTATCGGTATCAGCTCCGATACTGCCTAAAATGCTGGTATCGGGAAGTACTGGAGTTTATGCACCGATCCGATACCACGTAATAAAGCCCTAAAGAAAATCTACGTTAAGTAGTTTATTTATGTTGTTTTTCCGTTATAACTGACTGTCAAACTGCAGAATAAAAGAACGTTCTGGGGAATTCATTGTTTGAGTTTGTTCACGTTTCACAAAGAGTTTAACCTGAGCCAGACCGACAACAAAGATAGAAATCATATCACATCCATACAGGGATAGTAGTATACAGCTGTTATACAGATTTTGATAATGAACAACTAAACACGTTACACACTGGACCTTTAAGTAAAAGATCTGAATACTTCTTCCACATAATTGTTTACTTCCACATTTCCTTTATATTATTTGTGATTAATAGATTCTACAAACTCTTTTTCAAATCATGATGACAAGCAGCCACAGCTGATAGTCCTTTGCAAAACTGTACAGCTTGAATGAAAAAAGAAAGAAGACTGGTGCGTCAACTTATCAAACCCAAATGGGAATGAGAGTAATGTGTGCATGTGTGTGTTAGTAATGTTTAACAACACAGAAAAATAGCCTGCGGCCATAGTCAGCTTTAGAGTGGGAGAGCTGAATAACAGCACACTGGGAGGTTACTTAAGGAATGATTATTAAAGTAAAGGCCACTTAACTGTACACTGACTATGTGCAGTGGGTGTAAATACTCAGATTCTTTATCTAAGTAAAATTGCATACTACTTGAAGTGTGAAAAGTAAAAGTACTCATTGTTGCAGTAAAATGTTCTCTGTCAGTGTTTTCCTCTTCTGGATTAATATTCCTGCTGCATTAATGTTTATGTTGTATTATATTGCTGTAGATGTTTATGGTTGTGCTCATTTTAACTCCTTTATATACTGTTGGGTAGTTTAATCTACAGAAATGTATCATATTCTATAAAAATCATATGTTTGTAGCCTCGCTGTCCTGTGAGAACCAAGTCATAGCGTCAGAAAAACAGCCCTGTTTTCAGCTTTGTTATGATGCTTTTCCCAGCTGATTCAAGAGGCTTTTTAAAGACTTTTTTTTAGCTTAAGAAGGAGGAGAATTTTCTCAACACATAAAGGAAGACTTCATCCTTCAGTTTATGACAAACAATCAACATCAAAACATCTGGAGATACGTGGTTTTCACTGGACAGGAAGGGGCGGAAAAACTGTCATTGAAAAGTAACTAAAGCTGTCAGACAAATGTAGTGGAGTACAAAGTACAACATTTACCTTAGAGAGTTAGTGGAGTAGAAGAAGAGTATTGGTAAAATACTTGAGTAAAGTAAAAGTACCTCTAATTTTAACTTGAAGTACAGCACCTGAGTAAATGTACTCAGTTATTCTCAACCACTGACTACATGTGTAAACCTACCTGTGTCAGCTCTTTCTCTCTGCACTGACTCTCCTCTTTCAGGGTTTGGATTTCTTTCTTTGACTGCTCCACACTTTGCTCCAGTTCTGACAGAAATCAGAAAGACAACATCAACTATAACCATACCATAATCACCTTCACTCAGAAAAAAAAACAGATTACACACTTTCTAATGAGCATAAACTCCGTTGAGATACATCTAATACGATTACCTTGCATGGTCTTTGCTGTCCTCCTGTTCTCCTCCTCAGCTGTCTCAAGCTTTTGTCTCTGAAATGGAGAAACATCAGCGTGACTACGAGCTAATCGCTCACATAATCACATTCTTGTACCTTGAGCTAATAATGACTGGGCCCCGAAAACATGTGAGGTTTGTGGATAAAATGCCTCTCTTAATGAGGCCACTTTAACGATGCCCACGAGCAAAACACCTCACAGGGGAAAAATAAGACAAATAAGGTAAACTACAGTTACAGCTTGGACCCTCACAGACGTGCACTTCATCACGGAAATCTGTTAGAATAAACTCCCAAAGCCACTTTTCTGTAAAGGTTATGACGGCATTATTACTAAGGCAGAGCTAATCGCATGTCTGTGACACTTTTAGAGCTAAAATAACTAGTGAATTCATTGAACACAATAAATAAATCAACTATTTTGATAATGGATTAATAATGCAATGTAATTTTAAAGCAAAAATGCCAAACAAATCCAGTGGTCCCAGCTTTTCAAATGTGAATACTAACTAGCTCTACACTTCAATTGGAGAACATTTACTACATTATATCATTGTATGCTTATGTCCATGTCTTCTTCACGGATCCATGTCTTCTAAATGAATCAGCAACTGGTGAGATGAGGACTTTTGCCTTTTCTTTTGACTCTGATGAAGACACAGTTGTGTTGAAACATCGGCCTGTTTGCTCTATTAAATGCTGCAAATCAATCAGCGTGATCAGTCCTTTTTTTTCTGAGAAGCGGAATTGTTGCAAGATGTGCAGCGAGACTTCTTTTTACAGCAGTTTTAGCCTCAGTCTTTAGCACAATACCATGTAAGAACCAAATGAGTGCAATGAGTGTACAACTGCAATCACATTTATGTAACGAAGTACATGTCTAAATAACAAAGATGTATATTTAAAAGCCTCAAATCCAACACTTTATAACAGATATTGGAAGCCAGAAATGTTGGAGATTCTACGTCTACATCGTCCTCTTTTTAATAGTCACATTATCTCTTTTCTCAGTTTATTTGTGATTATTATGTACCAAGTGTCCTCCTTCTTACCAGGCTGGTTAGCTGCTGTTCCAGAGAGCTCTTATCTTGCTGCACAAACTGAAGCGCTTTCTGTTTGCTCTCTACATCAACACTCAGCTCACTGATCTGTTGGGGACACATGGTATAGAAATACATGTTAATTTGAGCCATAAATGCTGCATCATCACAGCAGCTTTAACAAACCAAACATAGGAAGGAACACAGGTCTATTTACATTAGGGGCTAAAAGAAGGGTTGTAAATAGAAACCCCATGCATTCTGTTTTACATTATGCCATAAATTATACGACATTGATGAATAATCCATTTTACAAGCGGAGAGTATCACACAGCTGCTGCCCAGGCTCCGACGCCGACTCTCTTTCCACAAACCTTTTTCTCCTGAGACAGTGCCTGGGCCTTGAGGCTGCTGATCTGTTGCTGGGACAGAGACGCAGCGTCCTCCTTCTGCTGGGACGCCCGGAGCCTGAGCTGCAGGTCGGCCACTTCCCTCTCCAGCTCCATGATCCTGGAGCGCTCAGACACTGTGGCCACCTGAAGCAGAGAATGTAGAAAAGGAGACATGAAGACAAAAAGAGACAGGAGAGCTGACAGAGGGGAGTAGTAGCGGAGACAGTGGACCTGGGTGGTGTCGTAAAACAAACAAATATAAGCTGTAACCTGTAGTAGTTTTATTTACTGTCAAGATAGTTTGTAAGAACGCTGTATGTGGATATTGTAGAACTGCAACTAACAATTATTTTTTTGATTGACTGTTTTGTCGATAAAACATCCGAAAAATGCCTGTCAAAGTTCCGACAGCCCAAGGTGACATCTGAACGTTGCTTGTTTTGTCCGACCAACGATTCCAAAACCAAAAGATATTTCATTTACAATTGTATAACAAAGAGAAAAGCAGCAAATCCTCAAATTATTAAAGATGGAATCCACCAATGTTCGGCATTTTAACTTGATAAATGTATCAGTAAAGTAAAAGACTTACTGATTTACATGAGTATTTTTTTATCAAAATCAATTAGCCGACTAATTATTCCAGCTCAAAATGTACTAATTTTAATGCCTCATGTATCTCTTTCATAGTATTGTCCTAATTATTTACATTTATAATTTTCAAAGTCAAGAATTTTGGCCTGTAAATCTCATATCATCCATCTAATATCCAAAAATAACTAAAATAAACCACACTTATTCTGAGTGGATACAATTGATTCATCGGAAAGAAAAATCCACTCCACAGGAGGACCGCAGCAAAGTTTCAACCACCAACGGAGAATCTGGTGCAAGCCAGTCTTAGAGGGAGAAAGACGGGTCAAAGCTGGGACCTTCTGGTTAAAAGACCAAGAATAGTAGTGTTCTACATTTTTCTTATGGTCAATTAATCCCATGAAAAGACAAAAAGCAACAGTGAATGTATCTACTAACAAGTATTACTTTGTGTGTGTGTGTGTATATATATATATATCTTCTTCCTCTGTGCCATAGAGCTCCATTGCTGTCCAAAAACAGTTGAAAGCCAAATTGTTGCACTGGGTGACATGTTCCTTTATCATTTTGAACACATACACAGTAGAACACTTTGACTCAATCCCACACACACCGTCCTGCTGCCACAAATACTCACTAGAGCATTGTTTTTTTTCATGGGATTTGTTGAAGAAAAATGATGACTGACATCGTCAAAAGCACAGGCATTTCCAGACTCTATCAGACTAACTTTTTTTTTTTAGTATGATAGAACTAGTTATTAGAAAAGCTTAAGGCCGATGTGATGTTAATGTCCCCATGTCAGGGCAATGAGAGAAGTAACTTGTGATAAATCTGACATTGCATAATGTTTGCACGCTGTGGTTCCTGCAATATATTCTGTGCCATCATTAATAAACCCAGTGGGGGGAAAAGCACATCACTCAGTCCTGCTGTGGGACTGGGACTGCCAGCATTACCCTAGTGTCCTCTAAATCCCTCTGGAGTTTTTCAGCTTTGGTCTTTTCAAAGAGCAGGCTCTGCTCAAGCTCCTTTATGTGGGCATGCTCCAGTCTGGACTGCATCTGTTAGTAAGAGAGAGCAGGAAGAGAAGGAGAACAAACACCAATGCAACACTGACATGCCAGCTTTGTGTGCCACACACAGAAGGAAGACAAGACTTTAAAGAGAAAGGCCAGTAAGTAAGAAAGCACTGAAGGGTTCCAGCATTTCAGTTTCATCAGTTGGTTGTGACAAAGGAAAATATTGACATTCTGCTCTGAGGAATATCAGGTGTTAATCATTTCAATAATCTCATTCCAACTCTGAGATTCCTCATTTTCATTTCTCTTCTACTGACACTTGTTTGCTTGAATTCTTGAAGGACACTAATTTAGGCACTAATTCCCTCTGAAGAGTGAAGAAGATGCAGACAAGAGAGGAAGATAAAAGCAAGAAAGAAGACTGAAGGCGAGGCGAGACAAAAACAGCTTTCAAGAACAGGCATGAGGATGAAAAGATGACGAGAGGATGGTCATGTATGAATTAAGCATGAATTAATAAATAAAAAGGAGCAGGAAGAAAGACGTGTCTGAACAAAAAAACAAATTAATGATCTTGAAAGAGCGCAGGGAAAGGAAAAACCTAAGACAGAATGATTTAATCATCTTGAAATGCAAAGCAATAGTAGCATTTAAAAGTCATATGACCAGAGCAAGTAAAAACAAAAGAGATCAAACTCAGGTGTTCATTAGAAACGTGTATACAGGAGGGCTTAAAGGTTGACATTACCTAGCACTAACTAATGGTTATTTCAAATAAGTTAATCAACTATCTATCTAGTTTGTCAATAATTCACGCATTAATTTCACTAATAATTGCGCCTGAAATGTGAAACTTTTATAGCTGAAGTGAGTGAGAGAATATTTTTATTGAGAACCAGATTACCAGGAATGTCACGAGAACGGGTACTTCGGTACCAACTTGGTACCAAAATTCTGAAAACGTGACGGTACTCAGTAGTACTCAGTACTACAGTGCCGTAGGTACCGGGGGATCCTTCCGGACCTGACGGGGGGGCAGTACAGTATATACGCCTAACGTTACAAATAGAGCTGGGCAATATATCGATATTATATCGATATCGTGATATGAGACTGGATATCGTCTTTGATTTTGGATATTGTAATATCGTAATATGACAGTGTTGTCTTTTACTGGTTTAAAAGGCTGTATTACAGTAAAGTGATGTACTTTTTGGAACTTACCAGACTGTTCTAGCTGTTCTGTATTATTTACCTTTACCCCACTTAGACATTATGTCCACATTACTGATGATTATTTATCTAAAATCTAAGTGTGAAGATATTTTGTTAAAGCACCAATTGTCAATCCTAGAATATCACCGCAATATTGATATCAAGGTATTTGATCAAGAATATCGTGATAACTGATTTTCTCCATATCGCCCAGCCCTAGTTACAAATGTTCTAGACTGCCGCCAAATGCTGAAGAAAAACGCCGACTAGCGCAAAAAACAGTGAATAGCCCCTCATCTCCGTGCACGGCTTGACCGCAATTCAGCTTCAGATTACGTGTGAATCTCGCTCTCCTTGCCCCCTCCACTCCACACCAAATTAGAAAGTAAAAATAAAAAAAAACACTGACACCGAAAGAAGAGTGACATGACACTGCCCCACCAAATGGTTAAATAAAGGAATTCATGTTGAAGTATTATTATTAGAGCTGGGAAATCAAATATCACAATATCTTTGACCAAATACATCAATATCGATATTGTATCAATATTGTAGAGTTGACTATTGGCACGTCACAAAATATTTACACAATGACATTGTGTCATCAGTAATGTGGATATCATGACTAAGTGGTTAAAGGCAAATAATAAAACAGCTGAAACAGTCTGGTAAGTTCAGAAAATTACATCACTTTACTTTACTGTAATGTAGTAGCCTGACAAGCCAGACCCACATCCAGATGTTGGGTCTGGGAACTCACCATTGGCAGTGCTCAATCCAAGGGGCGTGATAAACGGTTGTCTTTCAAATTCCCTCTGCACTCATAGCCAACCAGAGCAGCCCTAGTTGGTAGATTACACTTTTGCCGTATCCGGTCGGCCAAACTCTGAACACAGCTTCCTTTTTTAAGAATGACTTCAGTGCTTAACTCCAAGTCTTCCCGAGTCGCGGCTTAAGCCGTTTCGAAAGACCGCTGTTCGCCAGCAGCAGCAGCCATCTTCTTTGTTTTCAAGTAGCAGGGAACCGTCGCAACTCTGCTGTCATTATGTTAAGCCCGCCCACCGACTCTATACACGATGTGATTGGCCTGACCAACCAAATTTTGTTTTTTCCAGCTTGCAAGCCAACGGAGAGTTGCTAGACTGACTCTGGCTGCAAATTACATTTGCTGCCGCTAGGGTGCGTCTAGATTTCTAGGCTAGTAATGTAGCCTTTAAAACCAGAAAACACTATCATATAACGAGATCCAAAATTTAAGACGATATCTAGCCTCATATATAGATAACGATATAATATCGAAATATTGCCCAGCCCTAATTATTATTAGTTTCTTCTTTTTTTTTTTTTAACATAACGTGGTAATCGACTTTGGTATCGAGTATCGTGTACTTTTGTTGGTATCGGTGCCGACTACTAGATTTTTGGTCTCGTGACATCCCTACAGATTACATAACCACAAGTTACCTCCAGGTCTCCTCTGGTGATGCAGGCCTCTTCCACACTAAACTGGAGATCTTCCACTTTTCTGTCAAACAGGAACAATCAAAAAAGATTTCCTCCAGCTGTACATATTATACAGTGACACATACAAACAATGTCACACCTGTTAACCACTGCTCGGACTTTATCCAGAAACAGATTCACATGCAGGCTACAGGCAGAGTCCGACTCACCTCTTCTCCTCCTCCAGCTGGTTGAGCAGCTCCACTTTGTCTCGATCTGCTGCCTCGACCAGCGAACGCAGCTGATCCAGCTTTGCCTCCATCTCCACTGCATACTGTAAACACACAGAATGAAGAACACTTAGCATGAGTTGACTTGGTGAATGTACACCAAACATTAAGAGTTGGTTCTGGCATTAACAGCACATTAAGCTCCAATCGCCAACATTTAGACCACTTTTGTTTTACCACTATGAATGACATTGTCTTTAAAATGTTGTATTTGGAATCTATTTTAAGTCTCCTTTTTGTGCTAAATTGTCTTAATGCTTATTATTTGCCTGTGTTCTTGTTTGACTGCAGACAACAGACGTGTGCATGCATCTGACCTGATCCCGTCCTTTCCTCAGCACAACCATCTCCTGCTGCATCTCTCCTGCATGGCTCGTAACCTTGGCCACCTCACATCTCTCCAGGTCTCGCTCGGCTAGCAGCTGTTCGATATGCTGCTGCTTCTCCTTCAGAGCCTCCTGCAGCGCTGTGGTGCCAGAGATCTTACGAGCGTACCGAGCAGATGTCTCCGTCAGCTGGAAAGTTACAGTGACAGATAGATTCACATTTAAAAGTTTGTTGGTTGTCTGATACTGTTTCCTAGACCAAAATATTACAGCTAGTGTTTAAACTGTGTCTGTTAGGTTGATGAATACGGAATAAAACAATGAGGTTAAAGGTGGCAGAAACCAAACTTACTCTCTTTATTTAGTCAAAGAATGTACTAACTAGAATACAAAACAAGTCAATTTGCTGAGATACACTGACACCACAAACACAATATAGACAACTTATGTTCGTAGGGAGGTCGCGTGGATTTTGGGGTTCAGATCCTGAGTTCCGCGGTAAAGATTGTGATTCAGCTGGCTGATGGGAATGTCATTATTTTTGCAGGTATTTAGTCATAAAACATTGGACAAGTTTACGTTTTGACCTGATAATGGCATTAGACAACAAGTCAGAGTATCACCCACGTTATAACTATTTATCTAATTCATTTTACAGCAATCCATCCAACATTTGTTGAGATATTTCACTCAGAATCACATTTGTGAACCTCATGGTTGCGCGAGAGGAAAACTCAGATGATCACCAAAGTCATTAGGATACACTGGTTGGGAACTGTGAACATCTGTTCAAAATGTTGTGCAAATTCATCAAGTAGATGTTGAGATATTATACAGGATAAATGAAAAACGTTGACCTACTGGTGGCGCTAGATAAAAAGTCAGGGGACCAGCAAAGTCAGTAGGACTCACGTTTCATGGCAGTAGGTGTAGAGATTTGGCTGACCGACTGACATTTCCATTTGCATGGCTAAACACAGTTAATGCATATTCAAATCATGCTGTAGTTGCCTTTGAAAGTTTTACAGTTTAACCTGCACACTTTGTAAGTTGACAGATAAATTTATTCAAAATGTCTCCTTATCACGTCGATAAAAAAATGTAATTCAGGACACAAAAAACATGAAGATGAGTTTTCCACCTATGCATACAGAACTTCAACAACTTCACCAACGGCACAGAATGAGTCTTACCAGTCCCGCTCGGCTGGGTTTGCCGCTGATGGAGGAGGTGGCGGAGCTGAGCGAGCTGATGGAGGAAGCACTCGGGCTCTTCTTGAGGGTGGACCTCCTCCGGGAGCTCTTTGCTTTGGTCGTTGTGGTGCACGGGAAGCCGATCCGTGTCACCTTGTGGGCCGGAGCAAACAGACCATACCTGGGCATGCACTGAAAGTATCTGAGAGAAAACAGTTAGGCACCAACTAAACCCTCAGCACTGACAGGTGGTTTAGGAACATTTTCTTTAAATGTCCATTCCACACCATTATAAGCAGAATACCAGCTGAGATCAGTTGCATTGTTTTTTTTAACCAGGGGAGCAGTTTTCAGATTACATTATGTGTTCACATCATGGCAAAAGGGTTCTCCAATGTTTTCTCAGTTAGGCTTTTAAAATGATATCAGATTAGTAAACAGAATGAGCCTTTGGACCACTGGGTGAATTCGCCTGCAAGGTAGGCAATCTCTGCATTGTGTGTATGATTGTGTGTGATTTGTATTATACTATCTGTTGCATAACAAATTGCCCCACTGGGGGACAAATAAAGTAACTTGAACTTGGTTGCTGATAATGGGCAATGTAGATATTGCATTAAAGATCAGCCACTTCTGTCTACAACAGTCAAGAAACCTTTTGCAATTATGTAAACACATGATGTAATCTGAAAACTGCTGCCCTGGTTAAAAAAACAATGAAACTGATCTCAGCTGGTATTCTGTCTGGAATGGACTGGAATGGAAATTTCTAAGTGACCCCAAACTTTTGATATATATATATATACACACACACACGTGTCTTTTGCCAGTGGTCTTTACCTGGTCCCTGCTACAGCTCCATCATTCTTGCCAAGAGGTTCATCTAGTTCCACTCCACACCACTGTCCCTTCGCAAAGTCTGCCTCTCCCAGAAACCGCACTACTCCTGCCTTGTTACCACCAACCTACACACACAAAAAAAATAATTAAAAAAAATATTTTTTTGATTTCTATATTTACACTTAAGGTCTTCGTCTTCAATCACAAAATGTGCCGTTAAAATAAAGAATTGTTGGACTCCATGTAACAAAAAGTTAACACTTGGGACAGTTTGTAGTAAGCACATACTACCTTTTAATAATTCAATTACCTGGAGTGCAGTTTGGAAATAAACATTACTCTTTTACGCGAGAATATATCATCAGTTGATGCATTGAAATATATTACCAGAGCAAATTCTATTCAGATTGTATACCAGATGAACACTTGTTCGAGGATTGTTTGAGGATCAGAATACACAAACTGTTCTTGCATGAGACCCATTGTTGAGAGAAACTGACTGTATGTTAATATAAGTATTCATTCTTCAGAGTACATTAGTGATTCTACACCGTGTTTCTTACCAGCACACGGTCTCCCAGCCTCAGCTCCCTCCTCTTCTTCATGGATTCGGTGTCTGAGACATTAGACACCGACTCGCTGGATGTGAGCATTCGGTTTAGTGCAGCACTTGTCTTTATGCCGGTGCCCTGAGCTGGACAAAACAAACCGTCTTTATTTCACTGAAAAACAAACGTATGTATCAATGTTTTCTGTATTTTCACTGATATATGGTGCTGTATTTTACCAGTTGAGTTAGTGCCAGCGGGTGCAGACTCGCTTGTTGCTGAGGCTGCTGAGGCTGCTGGGGCTGGACTGGCCTGCCCCCCATTTGCCTCCTTCTCCGGCAGTGCAGTCTTGGATAGTTTTGAAGGCCGCGTGAATATTCCCTTCCCATCCTCACACTGGAAGTATCGGACCCCTGCCACAGACCCATCGTTCTTCCCGATAGGCTCATCCAGCACAATCCCAGCCCACTGCCCGGGAGCAAACTGCGTGCCCCCGATAAACTGCACGTAACCAGGCTTGTTGCCGTTGACCCAGACCTTTTCTCCGACCTGGAAGTCCATACTTCCATCTTGAGTAGGGGAGGTCACACTGCCGGGGGACTTCTCAGGAGGAACTGGCTTTGGAGCACCTGGAATCCCAATTATGCTTTATTAACCTCTATTCACTGCTTTTTACTATCACTTCTGACATCAATCAAACAAGTCAGTTTAAATACAGTTTAGAAAAGTGTGTTTTAGCTGATGTTTACCTAGAAAGTAAGTTTGTTAACACGGTTGTTGTCATGGCACATAAACTCTGGCAAGACATACTGTTCACAATACACCCCGCTACTTCTGTCTTTACATTTAAACATCAGCTAAAACAACACAATTTATTGACTTTAATATATCCTGGATAGATCAAAGAATATGGAACAAAATAAAAAAAAATGTGACCAAGTGTTAGATGCAAACTTTTAGTGCTTGACAGTTTGATACTTGGTGCTACAAGTACATTTTTGCTGTTAAAAGTACTGAGAATTGATATCCATCTCAAACTTTCACTACATAAATATTGGTGAACTATGATAATACAAACAGCTTAAGAATGATCATTTTTAATCTCTATTTTTGTTCCAATCTTTGAATCCCTCAAACCAAGAAATCCATGTTTTTGTTTGCCCTCCTGTTCACATAGAGGTCGGAGGATAAGGTCCATAAAGTACACTTCAACAGTTGCTTGCTGATTAAAGGATGGACTTTGTAATCAGATTGGCACCCTGCTGACTTAGAGCGGCCAATGGTCACTCAGAGCAAACAGCACAGCACACCTTTAGTTTTCAAAGCTGCATGATATTGCCTTTGCTTATAGGGTCATTTTTAAACACAAATGTGCTTTTGTGTTGTCCTGTTCTGCTGCATGTATGTACTAAAATACTCATCACATGCTCCACTAATACTTTCTCCAATATATTATAGGGCTTCTTGATTATGGCAAAAATCAATAATCACGGTTATTTAGGTCAATACTGAAATCACGATTATTTAACGCGATTAATCACTGACGTTTGGAAAGATGTTGCATTTACTGAATTTAAAAAACAATGAAACTATTAAAAGGTGCTGTAGGTAGGATTGTGAAGATCCAGGACTTAGCCAAAAAATGTGAACATCGACAACTTCTCAGTCCCTCCCCCCTTTCTGCTAAAGCCCAAAACGGTCTCCTAAGCCCCTCCCCCCACAAGGGAGAATGAATGCGTGTGGATGAGCAGTGATTGACACGCAGTTATACCCCCCCTGGCCCTGATTGGTGCATCTGAACAGTTAGGCACCCCCCCGGCCCTGATTGGTGCATCTGAACAGGGAGCGGTGGATTTTTGCAAATCGTACTACAGGCTGTAGGTGGAGCCAGAGGAGCTGGATTAATTTTTTTAAATGACCTGCTTCATGTAGTTCTACTGGAACATAGGGGCAGTTTCAGCAAATATGACAGTTAGTTTTATAAGGCTTACCTACTGCTCCTTTAAACAAATCAACAGTGAAAATACCTTGAATTGTGAAATTTTGCTTTACACTTTTTTTTATTCAGAACTTGCAAAACGTAATGTGCAAAATAATCTTCTTTTTTCTCGATTACTCCGTTTTTTGATCGTTAGGAGCCGAAATCGTAATCACGATTAAAATTTGATTAAGTGTACAGCTCGAATAAATTATATAGTAAATAAGTATTTAAATAATTTCTCGGTCCTTACCAGAGGTCGGAGACGTCTTTGAGGGCGTCACAGATGGACGGACTATTTTGCTGGGGGGTTTGAGCCCGCTGGCCTTGCCTGGTGTACTCATGGCTCCTTGTTTGTCCATGGGTAGGGTTGGCCTGACCGCCGTGGGGGACTAGGCCTACCCCACCACCCCAAAAAGTCCCAATGTGATGGAAGGGAACTGGAAAACAAATGAAAAAGTCCCTTGAATCAGTTGAACTATATAACAACAACATTATGGTAGAAAAGTACACAAATCAGCAATAGGAGCTGGTATAAAAACAAACAAGAGTACTTCCATGTTTTATTCTATTAACTGTAAGTAATGTATTGCTGCCAACCACTTGCAGAAACTCATTACACAGTTGATATTTACCCAATATTTGTCATACATACCTTATTCGTGCTTGGTAGTTGTAAGAAGGAATCTGCGATCATGTACTGACAAATATATAAAACCTACATGGAAGATATAAAGGTGGCTGTGATGGTTCACTTATCAAGCAATTATTTTAATTATCCATTAACCTGCTGGTTATTTTCCATTAATTAATCAATTCATTAATTTACTAATTTATTATTGTTTGGGCTATTCAATTTCAGAGAATAGTGAAAATTGTCAACTTCAATGACAGTTTCCTTGTTTTGTCCAACTTACTGTCCAAAAATCCAAAGATATTTAAAGTGCTCATATAATGCTCATTTTCAGGTTCATAATTGTATTTAAAGGTTATATCAGAATAGGTTTACATGGTTTAATTTTCAAAAAAACACCATATTTTTGTTGTACTGCACATTGCTGCAGCTCCTCTTTTCACCCTGTGTGTTGAGCTCTCTGTTTTAACTACAGAGTGAGACATCTCACTTCTGTTCCATCTTTGTTGGGAGTTGCACATGCTCAGTACCTAGGTAAGGACTACTAGCCAGTCAGAAGCAGAGTATGAGGGCGTGCCCTGACAGTACCTAGGTAAGGACTACTAGCCAGTCAGAAGCAGAGTATGAGGGCGTGCCCTGACAGTACCTAGGTAAGGACTACTAGCCAGTCAGAAGCAGAGTATGAGGGCGTGCCCTGACAGTAGCTAGGTAAGGACTACTAGCCAGTCAGAAGCAGAGTATGAGGGCGTGCCCTGACAGTACCTAAGTAAGGACTACTAGCCAGTCAGAAGCAGAGTATGAGGGCGTGCCCTGACAGTACCTAGGTAAGGACTACTAGCCAGTCAGAAGCAGAGTATGAGGGCGTGCCCTGACAGTAGCTAGGTAAGGACTACTAGCCAGTCAGAAGCAGAGTATGAGGGCGTGCCCTGACAGTACCTAAGTAAGGACTACTAGCCAGTCAGAAGCAGAGTATGAGGGCGTGTCACGCTAGCAGCTAGGCGAGCATTATAACGTGTGTTCCAAAGTGACCACGTTTGTCTCTGAAGTAAAGGCTGGACTACAATAGAGCTGTTTGGAGCAGTGTGTGAACAGTGTTTTCTGTTGGAGATGGTAAGTCCCTTTGGGGGGGACTTTGGGCTTTTTCACTTTGTAAACCTATAATGTGCACAAAAAGATATGATACAATAAAGGAAAGGGAAAAAGCCAAAAAGCATAATATGAGCACTTTACATTCTAATGATACAGATAGGGATCAATATTTTGTACCTCATTTAAACTACAGTACAGCTCTTTTCATTTTAAAAACAGATATTTTTATATTTTATACCCAACCCACTGTTGATTACAAAGCTGTTTATTATCACCCATGTAATAAATGTGATGCCCTGCTGACCGTGTGTCGTGTGTACCGTTTCACTCTGTAAAGTCTTGACTCTAAATGTCAGAACAGTGATGCTGATTTTCCACCTCAGACACACTCAGCATTCCTTCCTCTGCAGGTCTTTGACTGTAGGTGTTTGGCAGAGACGGCTTCAAACGTTATAAAGAATCTTTGGTGTTGGGCAGCATACTGACTGACCACGCATTTTATTCATAAAGCAAGTGATTCACTGAGAACAACAAGGTCAATACAGATATTTTGTTTCACACAGTAAAGACTGTTTCAACCTAGCACGCTCTACACTTAAAGAGTACTCCACAGAGTTAGCATCCAATGACGCTGTCATATTCTAAATGTACAGTTTCAAAAAAACGATCAACTCGAAGCAGCAGAACCACAAGGATTTCCCTACGATTATAAGGTTTAGGTGCAGCTCCCACCGGACCTTTTTCACAGCAGACAGTTTGACTTGTCATAGTAGGAAAAGCACAGCTGAAATTGATAACCTTAACGATGGCTCAATTCCATCAAGTGTCCCAGTAAGTTATTTCAGTGAGTCAGCATGCTCGATACCAGGGCCTCTCCTAAGTGGAACACAGCCATCATTAATGGGTTTGAATACATCTGTACTTTTCCTACTATGACACGTCAACATGTCTGGTGTGAAAAAGGTCTATAATGTATGTAGTTTGTCCCCAGTGGACTTCTTTAGCAAGTTTTGTCTTTAATTATCTTATCTATCTATTTCAACGTTTTAGACACAGATATGGGAATAATTTTTAATAGTGGTCCTAAATGATGTGAAATTGCATTTTTTTTTATTTATTGAAAAACATGGCATTTTCTTAACCCTTGTGTTGACTTCGGGTCACAGTGACCCGTTTAAATTTTCTGTTTTATATCAGAAAATATTGGACGTAGAAATAAGCGCTGAAAATGTGTAGAAGAAAAATTAAAAAATTGAAAACGTTGGAAAAAGAAAAAACAAATTGTGAAAAAGGCATCAAAAACGTCCAAAAAAAGTGTTTTTTTCAAGGTTGAAGGGAAGACAACACAAGGGTTTTAAGGGAGGATCCCTAAACCCCCCATATCAAATATGTACGGTCTATGTCTTCCACAAGCCGAGGGAAGACACTGGAACCAGTTATGTTGTTTTTTTTATTCCTTGTTAAAATCTGGAGCTTACATGATGGCCTTACATCTACAAACATATGATTTCTGTAGATTAAACTACCCAACAGCATATGAAATGAGCACAACCTTAAACATCAACAGCAGGAAGATGTAACATTAATGCAGCAGTAATATTAATCGAGAAAGATCATATATATATATATATATATATATATATATATATATATATAAATAAATTACATAGTAAAACACTGGCAGGGAATACAGACATTTAAGGTTTTGAATGGAGGACTTGTACTTGTAGTGGAGTATGTTCAGTGTGCTTTTAGTTAAGGATCTGAATACTTCTTCCACCACTGACAGTGTTGCAGGTATTTTTGAAGATTACCATCAAATAAAAATGAGATCTTAATTTGTCTTATTTAACAGTTAACGGTAGCACAGAAGAAAGGGTATGTTTCAATCCCATGCAATGAGCAGGTAACATGAGCCGTCTTGCCTGCTGAAACATTACCTCAACACTGCTCCCTCCCTCCCCCCGCCCAGCCGGTGCTGCCAGACCAAACTAACAAGCACACCTAGAGCTGTCAAATCCCGTCCTGTGGCTCCCCGATCTCTGGGAGCATCTCAGTCTACCACTTCTTTGTCTTTAGCCTTACACAATAAGATATCAACCAGAACATGTATACATCGCTGCTGATGCATGGTTACATGACAAACATGATGCGACTGGCCTGTGTTGTTCGTGTCTGGGATGGGCTCATTCTACTTGCTGCATCTCTGGAGCTAGTAACTTAGGCGTGAACACTTTTTTTTTCTCCTAAATATCCTAAGTTACGCATTTCATTTAGGATACTTTAATCAAACATGTTATCGGACGGATTCAACTTATTCCTTGATGTCATAGCTTTGGCCCCTCTTGGAATGCGCTCCAACTGCCAAAGCTATAAGCTAGCTTCAGATTAGCATAAAACATTTACTGGGGTTGAGGTAAAAACTAACGCCCTACTAAGGTGATATTAAAGCTAAATAAAAGCAGAAAGGTGTGTAAAAAGTTGCCGTGGAAGCTTACTTGGTCTCTGTTGATGAATTGAGTCTCAGTAAAGGATGCCGTGGGTGGGTGCTGCGTATCTTTACACCGTTACATGTTTTTCCAGCCCAGCCCCAGCCTGACGTCACCTTGGCAACTAATGCTGCCTTCATGACCAAACCGTAAAACTCAATCATCCGAGCGCCACATTTTAAAATACGATTTATCGACTCGGAAAAGACACAAACACAAAGGAAAATTGCAGTTATATGTGATTTATGTTGGTTATTATATTGCTAAATGTTTTTATTGCAAACAAAATGTGACAGGATACAAGACTGGAAATGTGCGAAAATATATGTACATAGAATGACAAGACGGAACATTTAAAAATGCACTGTTCTTACCATAGAAATAAAAAGGATTAATTTAAATTCACACATTTTTTACATTGTTGAAATTCCCTGTATACTCGTAATCCACATGGACTCAGGTATGACATTAAACTTTTCAGTAAATGTATGCTGTTAATTGACAGTTTGACAACAGCACAGGGCGGCAGAAACGCAGTGTCTGCTGTCACAGTGGATGTGATTGACAATTGAAAGTATTATATGAACTACCATACCCTGAAAAAGTGGATATACGGTTACACTTTACTTGAAGGTAGCTACATAAGAGTGGCATAACACTGTCATGAACGTGTCATAACCATTATAAACAAGTCATTAACGTTTGACATAATGCTTCTTTTAGTAAGTGTCATTCGGTTTTTGTCATGACAAGTTAGGGTTAAAGTTCATGTGTCATGTCACTCTTATGTAGAAACCTTAAGTAAAGTGTTACCGGATATACAAACACAAAACATCGCATATTCGACAAGCATTTGCGGTGCATATTTGACAAGGTCACCTTGCAATTTAAGAATTTTTTTTTCCTCCAGTCAATGTCTTACGACTACTCTCACAGTTTTCTGTAATATGTATACAAGTACACAGCGCTCAACTCCTATTTTTAGGTGTGTACTTTTGTAAGCAGAAAGCACAATGTCTAACTTTGATATAAACTAGGATAATAGTAATTCTATCAGTAGCCAGGCCTTTAACATGCACTATGCATTCATTAAGAGTACCCCTGCAATGTTAGAAAGGGAACACAATAGCACCTGGCTTCAATCCCTTCTACCGTCAATGGTGGAAATGTCGTTCTCATTTGAATCTGTCTGATCTTTGTCTCCGCTCCTTCTCAGCAGTTTATTCAGGAGTTTGTCGAAAGTGCCAGTGAAGGAAGGGCTCGAGAAATAATAGACAAGAGGGTTGAGGACGCTGTTGAAGTAGGTGAAACACACTGAAGTGTAGAATGCCAAGTTGGCCTCTTGGAAGTATTTGCATTCATTATACCATACCTTGAGGATCCAGACAGCTACGCGTGATATAGTGCTGGGAAAGAAGCAGATAATAAAAATTAAAGCCACAGCCAAGACAAACTGAACAGCCCGTTTGATTTTCCCCTGTTTGTCCAATGTCCTGTTCCTCAGCTGCCACGTAATTCTGAAGGTGCAGAAAGCGACGATTACAGAGGGCAGGAAAAACTGGGTCATGTAGAAAGTGTTGTGCCAAGTGAAGAGAGGACTGAAGCCCATGCAGATGTTGAAACTCTCACACTGTGTATGGTTGTTATTGTAAAAGAAGTGCTCACTGGCAAGAAGATATCCAGTGGCAAGAAAAATCAGAACCCAGAGACCAAGGGAGACCCAGAGAGCGTAGCCGATACCCATTCGGTTGATCCGGTTCAGCGGGTGGACAATCTTTAAGTAACGGTCAACAGCCACGGCTGTGAGGAAAAAGATCCCTGCAGCGCGGTTGGCTGCCAGCAGAAAAAGCAGGATACGACACGGAACATCACCGTACAGCCAGTTCTTTCCACGCCTGTAGTAGTCGGCCCTGAAAGGTAGGCAGAACATCACAATGGAGTCGGCGACAGCCAGGTGAGCGAGGTACACAGAGTTGGGCTTCCATGTGTCCATGTGAAAGACGAACATCCACAGGGCAATAATGTTTCCCATCAGTCCAAACATGAACTCCAAGATCAGTATTGGAGGCAAAACGTGGTCGAGCATGGGAGACTCGAAGGCGCAGCACACGTCTGAAGAAGTGACATTCATGTTTTGAATGGTCAGTGAAGCTCAACGCCGACCTGCTGCTCTATACAGTGTCAACATAGATATGCTGTAGCAGGTGGCGTCTTTAGAAGGGAATCATATTCCATTCATGCAAACGATTCTTGGACAAACATGCAAATTCACCAATGAGGCACTGCGTTATCTGTGGGGATCTGGTATTGACCCAGAGGAGCATGGAAACAACTGTAAATGTTATCTGTCTGGGGAGTGTGTCTTCATTATGAAACTATTATGCAGGGGAGTAGGTTTACTCATGGGGATGGAGTGGGGTGCCTGAAAAACAAATAACCTGCGGCCATTTAAGTGACTCAGATAAAGCAGGTGACTTCAACCTTACAATCCTTTTTAATGTTTTTTGAAAAATAGACACACACACACACACACACACACACACACACACACACACACACACACACACACACACACACACACACACACACACACACACACACACACACACACACACACACACACACACACAAAAGAAAAACTTGGAAAGAAGAGCGTACAGGCGAAGGAGACTGAAATTTATTAGCCTACAGTTTTGCTTGAGTGAAGAACATTTGGGAGGGAGTCGCGTCATACCACACCTTTGGCAAACGAGAGAAAGCAGCTATTAACTAAAAAAAAAAAAAAAAAAAAAAAAAGCCAAGTGAGTGGCCAAGTCCGCAGCTTTTTATGAACAGTAAATAAAATAGGTATAAAATGACTTAATGTGTACATTTGGCCAGGTTGTTGTTGTTGTTGTTGTTACAGGTCACATCCATTTCAGTAAAAGTGCATATTTGGTCTTCACTTCTTGACTTCACCCAGATCATCAATGCTGTCATCATCCACCTACAACCGACAGACACAGAGACTGAATTTAATCATCGCGTCTGGTTTGTCTCTTTTTTTTTTTTTTTTTTTTTTATGGCAACAAATGAATTACGGTTGTTTATCATTGAACAGGTTTTCACAATACGTGTGGTGATATTCTATATATATTTTTTTTAATTGTCAAAAAATCCCCATGAAAAGACCAAAACCAACAATGAATGTATCCACTAACACGCATCTTCCTTCTCTGTGCCATAGAGCTCCATTGTTGTCCAGAAACTAGAGCTGGGCAATATATCGATATTATATCGATACCGTGATATAAGACTAGATATCGTCTTAGATTTTGGATATCGTAATATGGCATAAGTCCTGTCTTTTCCTGCTTTTAAAGGCTGCATTACAGCAAAGTTACGTAATTTTCTGAACTTGCCAGATTGTTCTATTATTTGCCTTTACCCACTTAGTCATTATATCAACATTACTGATGATTATTTTTCAAATACATATTTTGTGAAAGCACCAATAGTCAACACTACAATATCGTTGCGGTATCGATAGAGGTATTTGGTCAAAAATATCCTGATATTTGATTTTCTCCATATTGCCCAGCCCTACCAGAAACTATTAAAAACTATTCCTTCATTATCATGAACACACCCACACAAGTTTGTTTTGACTCAATCCCACACAATAGGTCGCTCAAACAATTATCTACAACAAAAGCATCATATTCTCCTGGTTGAGTAACGTTTGCTAAAATACAGTGACCAGCTGTTTGAGGAAATTACTAGGCCACTTCTAAAAATTAAACTAAACATTTGTGACCCATTTTTAAAGATGTACATCTTCAGTAGGATCCAATAGGTTTTGGGCTGAGAGCCACAGACTGGGTATGATGCGAATGATGGTTTTTGGTCTTTTTTGGAATTTGTTGACAATAAGAAGAATATACTGAATCCCAGACTCATCACTTATATTGTTTGGGACGCTTATTAGTTAACGGCTCTTCCCCAGTTGCTTTTTTAGAACCATCAGCAACAGTTTATCAAAATAACAAAATAGGATACACGAAACATAAAATACACAGACATGCATCAATACACTAGGACTGTTAATAAAACAGGATACATCTGTTGCATTGAGATGATCTGTTCTTCTCAGTTATCCGGCCAAATCCCTTCTCTCCTCCTGCCAACTATCTCATATTTTTAACAACACTGTGCAGGTACAGAGAGGTTCAAACTCAGTGCAAAAGTCCAAATTAAAACCCAGTAAGTTGAGGGCAAGAGAAACGGGTACATATACGAACAAAGAGAAATCCTTGAAGACACACATTTATCTACACATTTCCGACAGCTCACCTCAGGCCACTTCTCTTGAATGACGTCGATTATGTCATCTGTAAAATCTCCCTGAATGATTATTTCATCCTCTGCTGTAACCGAGGCACCACATGAGAATTTCTGGGCGAAGAATCGCTGAGCCTCTTTAAGTTCAATGTCTGCAAGAGTCATTACAGAAGTTATGTTAAGAATGAAGCCTTAGGAGAAAGAGAATGGAGCGGCGTTAAGAATAAGAAAACACTGAAGACTCTTACCAAATGTTGCCATGCCACACACCCTCGTCACATATTTTTTCTTGGCTCGGGGGATTTTTGCTATTGTGACTTTTTGAGGCAGAGTCTTCTTTTTCTGTTTGATCAGGCCTTTTCCACCTTAAAACAAATGGACAACAACAAAATAGCTAAATAAACCAGATTAAAGTCTTTCAAATCTCTTATGGCATTAATCTATCTAAATTTGGGCTGTTGCTATAATCATGAAAAAGAGTTTCACCAACACAATTAACCAACACAGCTACATCTTAAAATACAGACAGTGGTAAAATTATAATTCTTCAGATTTTCATTAAATCAAATTGTTTTGAAAACTATAATATTTAAACTGCCTTCATACGCACAAAAAAGAAAACTATGCATGTAGATGTCAAATCTACTAGGACTGACATTTTAGGGAATACTATTTAAACAAGGCCAGTTAACCATTAAAAAGTCCTTTGCTTTGACACCTAGAAATAATGTAGAACTAACAGTAGAATATCCTATTATAGGCCTAATAAAGTTGATTCTGAAAAAAAGAACGTGAGTTGCGCATGCTCAGATTTAAACGGTTTACGGCATAACGCCGAGGGAGCCGGATCCGGCAAACGTTTTTAGCCATCTACGATTGTTTGATTGCTAACGTTAGCTCAAAACGCCATTCAAGCGACAGCCTTCGTTGTGTTTGATTGCTAACTTGTAGCCATCAGTGAACGAACTTCGTCATATTAGGTCCATTTTTATTGTATTGACATCACAGAAGTCTCTCGTTAGCAGGTTCTTGTCGGCTACTTCAGCCTCTAATCTAGAACTGACATCAGGGATCATGCTGGGAAAATGTGACTGTGGACATTTTTATTTACATACTTTCCCTCGTTGTTTATTAAAGTGTTTGCATAGAATAATATTATATTCTCTCTGTTAAATGAAACTGCTGTGGATGTTGTTAAGAAACCATAACACTACTTTAACTCTAAACAAGATGGAGCCATTGCGTGTTCTTGTCTGAGCATGGTGTGTTCATGCCCTCTAAGACCAGATAGGGGAGACGTCGCCGACTCTGACAAGATAAACAACTGACGACACCAACTCTTGTATCGTGATTATCACATTCTACGTTGTATTATAAAAGCTGCTGTGGAGAGCCTTTCGTTAGGTCGTTGTCTGTACTATTCCGTGGTGCGGAGAAGGCCTCCTCGTTGGGTTCTCGAGTAAAATGAACTTTAATATCTATTCAGTGTAGGGCTGGGCGATATGGAGAAAATCAAATATCACGATATTTTTGACTCAACACCTCGATGTCGATATTGTAAGGTTGACAATTGGTGCTTTCACAAAATATCTTCCACATTTAGATTTTAGATAAATAACCATCATAATGTGGATATAATGACTAAGTGGTTAAAGGCAAATAATAGAACAGCTAGAAGAGTCTGGCAAATACAGAAAATGACATCACTTTACTGTAATGCAGCCTTTGAAACCAGGAAAAGACTAAACTTAACCATGTAACGATATTACAATTCTTCAAAATCTAAGACGATATCTAGTCTTATATCACGATATAATATTGAAATATTGCCCAGCCCTACTTTAGTGGTCTCTGTCTATCATGTGATAATGTAAATTATTCTAACAGTGACGCCTTACGCTAAATAATAAATTACTGCTATGTAATGTACCTATCTCATTATTCTGTGGCTAACAGCAAAGCATCGTCGTCGCAAAGTGACGCATGCGCAACTCACATCTGCACTCGACTCACATCGGGTAGCGACAACATACCTCTCCTCTGTTTCTTTTTCTCCTCCTCGCCTGCAGGGGGAGCTTCTCCAGTGCCGAGCTCCTGGCTGGGTGCATCTGCTGCCGGGCCAGTAGTTCAGAAGGACAACAGAAAAACATTAAAACCAATCCTGCAACAGAGCTTCTTACCTTTTGGATCAGACCTTTAGACCTGCAGAGATTTAACCTGATTATGAAGTCATTTCTCACTCTGGATACACTGTAGTGAAACTTACTACAAGTAAACTTCCAAGACTCTGCCATCAAAATACACATTTCCTGTGTTTAATATACGTCTTCTCCTTTCACAGCTTTAGGACTTCCCATTGAGTCTCCTTCATATACATTTATATATACACACGGCTTGTTTTGGTCCTTTAACGTGGCTTTTTTTACCCTGCGATTTGTGCTGAACATGAAAATATTGTACTCATTGATGAAGCTGTTACAGTCCAACTAAATCACTGTAGATACGCAAACGATACAAAGTTCAAACAAGTTATGAACGTTCTTTCTTCACACAAGCACAATTAAATACTGGAATATTTTTAATATATAAAATATATTTGTTGTATATTTGTTTAATATCTGTTAAACCTCACCGGCCTGCATGTAGGTCTGTTGTTACAAACTCAAGCTGTGCAGCCAAAACATTGCTCAAATCCAGTTTCCAAAACACACCAAATATGTCTGGTTGAATTTTAGGAAAATGTTTCTATGAAGGAAATATCTATTTGATGGAACGAAACACAGAGTGTTGTATTTAAAATGTTACTCTGTGTAAACATCATATAGCTTCAATGAAGAGCCGGAACAAGACGATATAGAGTATAAAAAGATGATAATGACAGAAAATGTGAACATTTTGGCCACTTAAGAGTTAAAGGGAAATACCCAATTATGGGTACATCGATAAAAAGGGAAAAAAAAATTGGGAAAATGTACACTAAAAACATTTGTAACAGAAAACATTAGTTGATATGATGACATAACAAATACTCCATTTCAATTCCATCAGATATTTGTGTAAATTGAAGTTACACAAACATATGCCGCACCACAATATTACAACCTTCACCAACTCCACACCATAACTATACTTTATGAATCTATATTGCCCGGCTTGGATCTTGGGTCACAAATAACTAGAGTACGTTTGATGGCACTCACCTACAGTCATCCTGGCAAATACATCTGGGAAGTTCTTCTCGAGCCAAACCCTACATTTGGCTGGCTCAGGCATGTACTCACAGTACTGTAGACACAACAGTGAAGATTCAATTATACCTTAAAAACGGCTTAAATATAGTCTACAGTTTGACTAGACACAATAGGCATGTACAGACAGCTTTGTTGTCCTTGTTTTTAAATCTATGTCTATTTCTATCTTCTTGTAAATTATTCAGAGTAAAATTCATTGTGTGAACACATACAGTACTTGGCCGCCCAATACTGGGTCCTTCAAACTTACCTCAGTAGGCAGGGAGCACACTGCAAAGAAACAAAAACAATTCACATTAATGTAAGCAGTAATTTATCCTCAGAGAAGAAATTCAGGTGTTGCAGCTGTACAAAGACAGAAAGAAGTACAAATAAAGAACCAAAAATATATTATAATAAGTGGTATATACAACTAGAATAAGCAAAAAAAATTATTTAAAAAATAAAGTATACAATAGCAATTAAAGACAAGGTAAAGTGTAAATGGTGTGGTTAATAGCAGCGAGTCAGCAAGTCTTCTATATAGGTAAAAAGCATACATTACAATAATATATAATGTGATTTATGGCTTGGCGATATACATCGTCAAAAAAAATATGAAAATGTTTATCATATATATATTTTCCTATATTGTTTCTATTGTCGATTGCAATGTCGAATAACCAGCAGCCTTGATCCTTGCACCTGTTCATTTTCACTAAAGTTCTTAATTTAGTGAGAAAATATTCAGTACTTTTCCATTGTCAAGTATTTAATTCACACAGGAGTATACAAAGATAGTCTTTTCCACGTGGTTATTTAGTTCAGATGTAGTTTAGGATTCATTTGAAAGGTTCTTGTTCTGACTGATAGAGCCTTGCCTGGTCAGGCACCTGTGTACGTCTCTGACCTGCTCCAGCCTAACCTCACCAGTAGGTCACGTAGGTCTTCTGACCAGGGATTACTGGTTGTCCCTCGCACTCGACAAAAAAACAAAAGAGGACCGTGTTATTGAAGTGGTGGCTCCGACACTGTGGAACGCCCTTCCTTTTGACATACGATCTTTGGTCTTTGTTGACGCCTCCAAAAAGCAGCCAAAGTCTTTTTATGGAATTAGCAGAAAGCACTTTGTAAACTCTGTTTTTAATTGTGCGATATAAATAAAGTATTACTATTATAATGTAGTAAGACAGTTCAACATTATTAAGATAATATAGAGTGATGTAGTACAGTGTAAAATAGTATGGGAAGATGCCAAACCAAGTAAAATATACTGTACCTCCACAGTAAAGTACTTTCAGTGGGTAATTTGAGTTAGAGCCCACTGTCCTATGTTCTGGTCTGCTTTCCAAAGAACCAGATTCCATCTCAGTAGTAGCCATCACAAATGATCTGGATAAAAGACACAAATGGACAAAACTATTAATTACACAGGGTCCATATAGTTTGCTGTAAATTATACCACAAATAACTTCAGATTAGAAGTTGTGATGTAGTGATAAAATGTCTTCGGATTTGTTCCTATCAGACTCTACTGTAGGCATGAGTGAACAAGGCTCCTGCCAATATTTCATCATGCTAGCCTGCCCAAACAAACACAGATCAGTTACATGAATAGCAGCTAGCTAGCTAACATCATGACACATGTGAACTGAACTAGATCACAGGTCGGTCTCACGGTGGGCTAATTTAATGCACAACAGTAGCATAGCATTTGTTAGTTGGCTTGATAGCATCGGAGAAGTCAGCAGAAGAACTAGCTTTAGCTAGCTAACACATGCGGCAGTGTTTTATTAAATACACCGCTTAGCTACAACACTTGCTGTAATGTCTACATTAGAATATCCCGGTTGTCGTGGACATTGTATATTATTATACCATGTAGACAACTGTACCTTGCTGTAAAAATATCCCTGAATTTAGTTTCAGTGTTTTCATTCATCAGATAACATGTACCGTTTACGAGTATTTCTTTCCCAGGATGGCTAAGGAATGTCCCGCCCTACTCTGCTTCTGATTGGCTTACCTTGACATTCTTACCCCTATCGTAACCAACCCCACTCCTCTTACATAAATGTAACCAACCCAACCAGAGTAGGCAACGAGTACTAGCCAATCAGAGGGGGAGGAGTTCGGGACACGCGTTCGGCATCCTAGGAAAAAAAATGTGGGCTTACCGTTGACTAACCCAGCTGTCACCGTTAGCACCTCAGTTTAGTGGGGCTTTAGCTTATCATGCTAAGTAAGCTAACGCACCGCTAAATGAACGCTGCTGAATAAACTGAATAAAGATAGAACAAATGTCGAGTTACATACCCCGCGAAATATATTCTTAAAACTGATGTCTGTTCTGTAAATCCGCTCGCATTATTAACGTTAGTTTGACTTTTAGAAAATCATTCTTCTTGAATAAGGTGTAGTTGGCGTACTTTGAGCACGCCTAGCAGCGCTTCTTGTTTTATTGTTGAAGTGGCAAATACGCACCGATTGTGTGAGGCAGCACCCCTGGTGGTCGGAGGACGAAAACACAACACTCCAAAATCAAAGTCATATAACGAATGAAAAACGATATGATAATCCATGGAGAAAAACATTATCTGCAACTATTTTTGACAGCATCTTGTATCCTTCCTGGTCTGAGTCGAGGAACCTTATAAAGTTACTTGAATGTTTTCTTGGTCTGAGTATTTTAAGGTTGAGTTGAGAGACTTGAGGTAACAAATGAATTGGGCTAATTAATTATGTTATGTTTATATTTTTTAGGGACCCTCATCATACTTTTAGTTTCATAATTTTACTTTTAAAATTAAGTAAAAATATGTTTGGGGAAAACTGCGGGATGTACGATGGAGTGACGTAATCGGCCAATCCTTGTTTTCCCACTTCACTCTCCCTTTACGTTAATACGCTCACTCTGTACATTCAAAAGTTAGCTAAACTCTCCTAGAAACAAATGCTAGCTAGCTAGCTAGTCGTTTCAGTGTTTTAGAGAAACTTTTATTGTCAGCTAGGACATTTGAATTACTTTTAGAGCGTTTTGCTAAATTACGTAAGTTGTTTAGCCTGTTATTTTGCAGAGTTAACATTAACTTTAGCAGTTAGCTAGCTAACGTTACTAACAGAGACTGTAAGTTAACGTTAGCCTAACTAACGTTAACTTAAGCTAACGTTAGCTGACTGGCATGCCCCCCAATAGATGCCCACAACAACAAGCTACATATAATAGCGATGAATGTAACATAACACAGGGGGTTGCTGGAGATAAAACACGAATGAATTGTGTGTAACTGTTATGATGTGATGGACAAAGGAAAAGGACTGTCCCCTTCAAATGGAAGAGCCTTAGCCTGTTTCCCCTGGTCAAATGGTAAAAATGCACATCATCATTCTCTTTACCAACAACAACCCCATTAAAGTAATTAGTTTGACATAAGGGAATGTTTCAACCATAAAACATCCACTTTGACTTTGTGTCAGATACTTCAGCTGAGCTCTGGCACAGCACTCCAGTTAAAAAGGTCAGTGACATTTATGTTAAATTTACACATACAATAAATGCATTCATATTGTCTGATTTGTAATGTGTTTATATATGCCACTTTTCAGAATACTGGTGGTGCTTCACTGGATGCTAGCCAACCTTCTGTCCTAAGCAGCTTCAAGATGGACAGCACAGCACAACGGTGGGCCAGAAGTACACCTCCCCTCCCAGCAGATGACCTGCGTCCCCCCAGCTCGCAGGACACCGAGGTGAGATCAAGTTTGTCCCCTGCCCAGGAGCTCTGGTTTTATTGTTCATAATGTAGCTTGTGCATTGTTTCCCACACACATCGAGTTCATTTGTGATGAGTTAATGCGCAGGCTACAAGCTCCACCATATCTGACACCTGTCAACGTTAAAACAGAGCAGCGCATTCACAAAGCAACTTTCAGGAAATATTATAGGCAAAGTTATGGTGAAAGCTTTATGTGTGTTTTCTTTGTGCTTTCCAAAAGTGTCCTGTGAACGATCCGAGTGGCTCCACCATCCAGAAGCAGAGGAGGGAGCTCCAGCTGCTGATGGTTGAGCTGAAGGACAGGGACAGGGAGCTGAACACTATGGCTGCCTCCCATCATAAGCAGCTTCACGCCTGGGAACAAGATCGCCACAGGGTGCTTACCTTGGAGCAGAGATGTGCCCGTTTGGATGGTGAGGACACAGAGATCTTCCCCGATTTGATACAGATCCAGTCCTTCACTATTTCTTGCTTCCACGTTTTAGCATTAAAAAAAGCTAAATATGCTGAATGATAAATCGTTAATAGATGTTTATTTGCTTGTGTTTGTGGTTTGATCAACGTCCATTACAGTTATTCTTCTGTGATTGTTTTAGCTCCAGTCTAAGACTGATTATTTTTGTGCAGATGAGTTGCAGAAGCGTAACGAGGTGATCAGAGTCCTGACTAAACGTGTGTGGGTGGTGGAAACCAGGGAGGAGGAGGTCCAGAAGGAGCTCAGAGTAGCCCAACAGCAGCTCTGTGAGCTTGAACAGAAACAGCAGAACATCAGCCAAAAATGTCAAGACTTTGAGGTACACAATTATACACATTTGTATTTTTTATATAAAAATACCGCTCATATCTTGTGGAAATAAGGCAGAAGAATAGCACCAGGACGGCTCACCGTGGATATAGTTGGTGTTTTCTTGGTGATAGTTAAAGGATAAGGTTGATTAAATTCTATATCTTTTTTATAATATATCAGACTTTGATACACACAGAACACGTGTTTTTTTAAAACAATATCTTTATAAGATTTTTACACATAATAATTTGATAATGATAATTCAAAATTGAAAAGAAAAACAAAAGCCACACAAAATGTTTTTTGTCCTTTCATGGGATTTGTTGACAATACGAATTGCGGTTATGCTGGAAGCAAAGGCTTGTAATATGTATCATTGTATGCAGGAGGATATGAATGATTTATTATCTATAATGTTTGCTATAAGTGTATTGCTTAATTAACTCATTCTTCTCATACGCAGTAGAAAACAGTCTTGGAAAGCAGGCCTTAGTATGTCTGTTTTAAGGTTGAAGTGTCTGTTGTGACTAGGGTTGGTTATCGTTTGGATTTTTACGATTCCGAACTGGTACTTTTAAAATGATTCAGATTCCTAAACCGATTCTTGAAAAACTGAAAAATGACATCAAAGATGTAATATGTTTGCTAGCGATCACGTGCAGTGAATGGTTAATATGCTTTTACATCCTGAGCCGAAAGGGAAAATATGGCATTTAAAAAGTAGCCTACATTTACGGTAGCTAGCTAACGGTAGACTACAGAGAAAGTGTAATATTTTAATGTCCATTTTGGAGCGACAGAGGGAAAATATTTCAGTCGACGCATTAAGTAGAACCAAACTGAGGAACCAAAATTTGCGTTCTAATCCGGTCCGATTCCTACCGGTAACCAACCCTAGTTGTGTCTCTTAGGAGAAGAACCAAAGTCTCAACTCCACGGTCATGGCTCTGTCCACTCAAGTCGGCTCTCTGCAGGTCAGGGAGGAAGAACTGAGCTCCATGCTCAAATACAAGGTACACTAGACTTTTTTTTTTTTCCCTATGTAACTTCCATAAATGCATTATAGTTTTGTATCTTGTATGGGTTTACTGATATTCTGCTAGTTGGTGATCAACAGGACAAAGATGTGATGGAGGCCTCTGGTCATTTAGTTAACCTCACAGGGCGCCTACGAGACCTGGAGGCATCGCTGACAGAGAGTTGCTCGCGAGAAAGCAAACTCCTGAGAGACTCGGAGGAAAATAAACGTCTCTACAGAGAGGCCAGGCATGAGATCACACACCTTAAAGGTACATGAGTAAAACTGAAGTTCCTTACATACAGGACATAGTGTGTTTGTGCTCACAAAGAATCAACCATCTTAAAACTCTCTTTAGTCCTCCTGCTGATTTTTTTTTTTTTTTCCCCTCCGTGTCAGCATGCAGTTAAGACATCAGTATGCTATTTTTAATTTTCTGTTGATTGACTAATTCTTAAGCTTCTAATCATTTCAGCCATACATGTCTTTCTCTCTCCTGTGTCACACTGTGGTTGTAGAGGAGCTGCAGCAGCAGGTAACACAGAGCAGCACTCAGAGAGAGGAGATCATCCGTCTCAAACAGGAGCTGCAGCTGCTCCGTAGAGATCTGGCGTTGTCAGGTACATTAATCTACAGCACACCAAGTCCATCCTCTTTTTATCAGGGTTTCTAAACTATTTATTTAATGAAAATATTGGGATATTATTCATTTTATGTATTTATTTCTTAAGAATTTTAGTTATTTTACCAACTTTACTTTATCCTTTAAGATCTTATGTGTTTTGGGATCCTTGATTATTCCCTACATATTTTATTGAATTCATTACACGTGTTTTGTAACCTCTATGTTTACTATCCTACGTCGTGCTGCTATCTGGGCTCAGTGGGGCCCTTTGCTGGTGAAATAAAGTTACACACACACTGCAAAAAAACACATTTTAGTGATGGCAAACATGACATAAAAGGTATCCACATAAAAGCTGCTCATCATTTAAATCCTACTCGGGCTTTAGCTAAGAATTCATTTCACTATCAATGAATAAGTTACTTTTCTGATTCATTATTTAGTAGAGAAAACAATCAAAATCAGCACTCCTTAAGCCCCAGACACACAAACCAGGCGGCTGACCTTCGGCAGAAAAGGCAGTCGGACTGATCAGTCTCCCCGAGGTCCAAAAAGTGCCTCGAAACACACCGAAGCAACGCCGACTTGAACGTACGTTCTGCGCAAGACATAATACAAAAAAATGAAAACCGGAAATGACAGAACGTGTCACGTGGGTCTGGCTTCTCCAGCCGATAGTAATGGCGGCTTGTTTGAAATATGATATCTTATTTTACGAAAATAGTTCACTGAAACATGTTTCTGAAAATATTTCAAGCGAGAAATAGGCCGTGCAGTTGCTGAATCTGTCTTCATTTCAGATCGACAAAGGTCAGTTTAAAAGATTTTTCGTCACATTTTGAGAGCCGTTAGTCAGGCTCCTCCCGCTCGTTATTTCCGGGTTAGCACTCCACCAATCAGATTGGTGGTTTGAGTCCGACTGCCCGCCCTCCGACCCAGAACGTTAGGTCGGCTAAAATGAAGGCCGACAGCCCCTCCGATGGACGACAGCACGGAACAGACTCGAGTCACCGACCTCGCCAGACTGTCCGACGGCCGATTATCGGGCTGGTGTGTCAGGGGCATTACATTTGAGAAGCTGAAAACAGAATATTTGGCTTTTTTTATTATTAAAGTAAGAGTTACACAATTAAATTGATTATTAGACTGTCAGACAGACTAATAATACACCTCCCAGCCTGAAAAACACACGTTCCTGCTGAGGTAATTGCAGTATTTGATGTTTGTCACCAGGGGAGGGAGACTGCTGGAGAGATGAGCTGCTCGATCTGGCTCGCTCCAAACAGGAACGCACCATGTCAGAGCTCCGCTGCCTGCGACAGGTACAACAGTGTCTGATTTAAATAATACCTCACAGAGGGATTTAAAAAAAAAAAAAAATCATATCCAACAAAAACTTTCCCTCAGCTTCACAGGATAGCTAGAAAAATACTTTTGTTTTTAGATCACATCTTAGGGGATACAGCTTTCCTCATTCCTGTTGCTCACACTGTTGTCGACGTCAAAGACGCCTTTCTGGTTTGACAGCATACCTCAGAGAGCTCCTGCAGTCCCTTTGCTCTGGCTCTGAGTCAAAGTCATGTCTATTACTTGTTCAAACCACACAATACAGGCAAGAAATTGTGTGCTATCACATGTTGTTATTAAATCACAATTAGCTTTTTTTTTTTTTTTTTTTTTTTTTAGATCAACTTTTATTGATCCCCAGAGCCCATTTCCAATTCCATTGTTGCAGCAACACAAATACAGAAATAAGCAAAGTACAAATAAATAAGTAAGTAAAAAATGAATAAGAGCTGGGGCTGCTCGATCATGGAAAAAAAAGTCATAATGCCGATTATTTTTGGTCAATATTAAAATCACGATTATTTAACATGATCACTCACAGACATATATATTTATATATAAAATAAAGAGTTAGAATAAAGAGTATAGTATATATGTAAAGTATAATATATAACAACATTTATGAACCAGTCCAATCCTGTGTCCCTGTTTTAACTGTTGATTTTTCTCATGGTTCCTCTTTTCTTTTCTCTCATGTTGAACTTATAACAATCAAATGTGATTTAGGGTGACTAACTAACCCTCCCTATTATACTAAAGTACACTTGAACGTTAGCTTCTGGGCTGTTGTAGCTAGCATATTGATATCATGGGTCAGTGGTGTGTTTGGATCTCAGTTCGCAACACAGGTATTTACATTTGCAAAGAATGTGGTTTCAGTTATTCATCTCTCCCTCGTCCTCGTGGTCTCGTCATCTAACGACACCGTTGTGGAGGTGGAGGGCAGGTGCTTTACAGCTCCGTATCTCTCCGTATTTGCTTGACTACGCTCACTTTGAGCAATTGAAACCATCTTTTTAAGGATTTAATGGATTTTAATTTAATTTAACACATTTAGTTTCACTCAGAAATACATCACATTACAAAATATAACTGCCGTTTCACTGTGACTTATACATAAATGATTACACGTGGTGTTGTCTGCGTGTGTTTTTACAGGTGTGTGAGAATCAGCGGAATGACCTGCAGCTCCTGCAGTTGAACCTGGAAAGTGCACGTGAAACCCTGCAAGAGAAGACCGGTCAGGTGTTACCTGGCAGGTAAAAGATGATTATTTCCTATTTTGTAGCTGTAGAGAAGTTGCTGTGTTTGAGTCGATGACCATGGTGGGGACAGGTGGAAGAGAACAGCCAGGATACTATACTTAAAAGGCGGTCATGTTCAAGTATTTTTGTGGCTGACAGGACTGGAACTCATGGCTTAGACCACACGTGTCAAACTCAAGGCCCGCGGGCCAAATCCGGCCCCTATATACATTTAGGTTCACAATACATTTTGTCCAACCTACTTTTTTTCCAACATTTTTTATGCTTTTTCCAAACGTTTTTGGCATTTTCTTCGTTTTTGTCGACAAAACTGTAAGTGAGAAGACTATATGAGACATGCAATAATACAGTCAAAGATATTTGACTTTTCACAGGACATAAGCAATAAACTCTGTCTGGCCCTTGATGTGATTCTCATTTTCTAGTGTGGCCCTTAGGGAAGCTGAGTTTGACACCCCTGGCTTAGACTCTTATTTTCTTGATTAATCGTTTGATCTAGAAAATAATGAAAAATGTTTTTGGATTAAACAGTGATCACAGTTGACCTGCATTAATTAAAGTTAGACATGGACAGAAACATATATCTCCAGGGATAGAGGTTACATTTTTCATTTTTTTGTAGATTAAATGATTAATCAAGTAAATAATCGGCAGATTAATTGGTAATGAAATGTATCGTTAGTTTCAGCCATACAAAATAATTGTACACAGAAATATTAGAAGAGGCAGGAGCCAGCTCTTTTTTAAAGCTTTAATCCAGTGCAGCCATGCAGCTAGAGGTGCATCGTAAGGAAGCGTGAGAAAGAGGTAAGAGATTACATTGATGAAGACCCGTATCAAGCTGTAATGTAGCACACACTCTTAGTTCATAATCTATTACATTTGATATTGAATAGAGAGGATTAGTATGAATGATTGTGTTTGTGTCTCAGTCAGGGGGAGTTAAGATGTGTCTGTCTGGACAGCCGGTCACCTTCATCGCTCAGAGTGAAGAACTCAAGACCTTCACATGACGCTGCCTCTCCACCAGCAGCCAATCAGCAAGCCACAGCCAACTGTGACCTGGGAGTCTTCTCTGCACACTCGATTGATGTAAGACGCAAACGATGCCTCGTATTGACAACAGGAAATGAATACACCAGAGACAAGTGCTTGTTTTCTCGTCCCGATAAAGTCTCATGACACAATTTATATCGACAGGAAAAGTTGTAATGGTGTACATTATAAAACAAAGAAATATGCTTATTCGGTTTCTTGCCGAGTTAGATAAGACGATTGAAACTAATATCTGTACGTTAAATATGACTCTAAAGCCAGCAGCCAGTTAGCTTAGCATAAAGACTAGAAACAGGGGACACTGCTAGCCTGGCTCAGTCCAAAGGTAACACAACCCAACTACCAGATCCTCCTAAACTCACTTTATATGTTTTTTTTCTGTTTTTTGTATGAATTAAACAACCAAGATGTGACAGCGGTAATTACTGAGCTTTTTAAAATGCTGGAACATGAAGTCTTTTTACCGACAGAGCATGGCCAGCTGTTTCTCCCTCTTTCCAGTCTTTATGCTAAGCTAACCAGTTGCTAAGTGATATCAAACTTCTCATTTCAATCCAAAAAAAAACCAAATAAGTGTGTCTCTGACCAGGGTGATGATCCTCTGTCCAGCTGTTCCCTGCAGCAGCTGTTGGATGAGTCCAGACTGCTCATCCGCAGCTCGAGACCCCACAGCTCTGTACACAGTAACAGTGTCCCTCCTGTGAGCTGTGGGGCCACTGACCCTATTTACTCCAATAAGTGCCAGACATCCCACCAGCAGCACCTTCTCCACCCAACCGCCCCGACATACGAGGTACAGGAGTTTCATGATGCTGGGCCTCTCAACCTCTCCTCTGTCTCTCCTTTTGTATTCATGGGGTGTGACATCAAGGGTGTAAAATGTATGCTCGTTTGGGCGTGTTAAGGCATAACAGCTTTATTATTTTCTCTCCAACAGGCCGGTGACGCTCCAACCAAAGCCTGCCCTCGACACCAGCCAGCCATGTGGACAGTTTGATATTCACTGAAGCACAGATTTAATTTGTTTAGTGGAAACTTCTGTATTTACCAATGTGGCTGCATGTGCTAAACTTTTAAGAGTCTATTTTCAAAATCAGTGTTCCTACAGAACTTGAACCTGTATGCACACAGGTCAAAGGTTGAACTGAATCTCAGGGAGATGATGAACTGATAAAAATCCATTCATAACATGAATTTGTCACTCTGTATACCCTGTATCTGGTTTTTAATTTGGTGCCAAAGCATTACTCTGCATCATTTCTTTTTTTTGGGTGGGTGGGTGGGATTCATACATACATGTGTGTTATTTTAATGCCCTGTTCCAGATTTTTAAAGGCTGCATTGTGTGAAGTGGGAAAGATGTGAAACCAGTCCTACAGGGCTGTTGAGTGGCGTGTACTTGTTCAGTCTTTCCAGTTTCACAGCTTACAAGATTTGACGGTGACTCAAGAGGAAATGTCGACGCTGTTAATAGTGTTTTACAATTTGTAATTTTGTCATCCACTTTTGATTAAAAAAAAATATTTATATATTAACTACATGTCAGTGGTGTTTTCTAAATACCTGTGAATAAAAAAAAAAAAGCAGGGATCGACGCGTTTTTACGCAGTTGGAGAGTTTTTACGCACAAGAGAAACAGCTTTGTTTCTGGAGGACTGCGGGTGTTTGATGTGAAGAAGCCAACTGAAGGAGGAATATTTGGGGGGCATACACGCGGCGACTCTGGCGCACCTGTTAGAGAGGCACGAGCACAGGTGAGGAGCTGGCCTCTGTGGTTTCATACGTAGACTTCTAGTTTGCGCGGAGGGCAGCGACAACATGAGCAAAACGAAGAACAAAAGCGACAATAAGACGGAAAAAGCGTTGGCTGCGGAGAAAGAGCAGTTTAATAAACAACAGGTAAGAAACTTTTTATATTTATATTTTCATCGAACCTATGTTTATAGTTTGTTAAAGTCGGCTGAGTGATGGAACTTTTGGTGACTGTTTGATTTTTAGAAGGTGCTCTACCAGAACATTAAATGTGAAGCTAAAACCGACAAAAAATAACATATTTCAGCAAAAAATCGTATAAACTTTTTCATACTTACTTTAAATGTAACTTTATGAGGGCTTTGCCCTCCTGGCTGAGGTAAATCCAACTTTGTGTTTTAGTTTTTAACTTGTAGTCTTGTCTATTTCCTCAACCTGATGTGAACTTGTAGGGAAGTTGAGCTGTTTTAATTAAGTCTCTTTTCTTTCAGCTTCACAACATCAGCAAAACCCTCATCTCCGGTGAAATACCACTCAAAGAGAAATATGTGCGCAGTATCCTTTTAAAAAAACACATTTAACAGCAATCTAAAAAAAAAGACAACTTTGGATTATTTACTGACACATTACCTTAAACGATCCATATCTACAGCCATGCTGGCAGTGCAGAACACTGAATGAGTGAAGATTTGACCTCCTGGTGGCGCTAGAGGGAAAGTCAGAGGCTCACCAAAGTCAGCATGAGTCCTCCCCTGGGGATCATGAATATATTAAGGAAATTTCATGACAATCCACTGGAATGTTTTCAATGTTTTTCCTGTGAAAGTCAAAAGAGTTCATCCTCCGTAACACAAATCAAACCGTTCCTTTATTAATCACACCCTAATGAACTTGCTAAAACGCACGTTGAAATTCGATTGTTGCATCAGTACTTTGGAGTTTCCTTGACCACTATGCAGATATCATCATGGGAACACATAAGGAGGGTGGAGCCTCCACCTTCTGGTCCTACACCCTCAACCTTCCTCTGTCCAGCAACTCCATGATCAGCTGGAAGTTCTGCTATCTGCTGCACAAAGTGCTCAGGGATGGACACAGAAATGTGAGTTTAAACCCGTACAGTTCAGGAATCCTTTTCTTGTGTATCTTTTGTTTTTTCTTTGTCTCGTATTTTTACTCTCTTCCCTGCGTGATCTCCCTCCTCTCTGTTTGACCTACAGGCTGTTAGAGATTCTCACAGATACTGCCGCAACGTCAAAGATATGGGCGTTCTCTGGGTGAGTAGCAGAGGAAGAAGTACTCTGATTGTTTTTAAAGTAAAGATACCTATACAACAAATTAGAAATGTCTTTACATTTTTTTCCCCAGGGAAACTTGCATGATCGCTACGGCCACATTGTTGCCCTGTCTGCCAAGTTCCTCTGCCTCAAAATGGAATTTCATGCAAAGGTAACGCATATGTATTTGTTTTGTGGTTTATATAATGATATGTGCCAAACTAAGTGATGAATCGGTTAATTATGTAAAAAATTCACAGCACAAGGTGATTCCAGCCAACCTGGAGGCCAGTGATGAGACTTTCGATAAGGAAACGGGAAGCGATGTGACCAAAGTGTACGTTTTCCACCCACAACTATGTGCTCAGTGTTTCTCATTAAATGTATGCTTCATAAACGTGGTTTTAATGTGTTGTAGGTTAGATATAACCCAGGAACTGATGGATTACTGGGATGCTGGGCTGAAGATGGAGGAGACAGGTGAGTCCTCAGGGAGGTAACTCTCTACATGTTCAGGTTTCTTTTTTGTTATAAGATAGCAATACTTGAAAGTATTAGTTAAGGTGATATTCTATATTTTTGTTATTGTCACGTAATCCCTTAAAGACCAAAACCAACTATATTTAAGTCTGCCTCTCGATGTTTTCTGACTTACCAGCACATTGGTTGTTAGGACGATGTGTGTGGGATTGAGTCTGACAAAAGAACTTCAGTGTGTGTCCTCATGGTAATGAAGAAACATGTCACCCGCCTCCTTTTTTTTTTTTCTCCATTTGTACATCCTTGCTTCCATTTCTTGCCTCCTCGCGTCTCATTCCTTACCACCTGAGATGCGACGGAGGAGCTGAGGAAGACCCACAATTTAGTAATTGAGACATACTTCGATTTCCAGAAGCCGGAGGAAAGAGAGGAGATGAGCAGGCACAAAATAGCTACATTTGAAGAGCTCTATGGCGCAGAGTAAAAAGATATACTGTATGTGTCAGGCTTTGATACACACTTGTGGGATTTCATGGGATTGGTTGACAATGAGCAAAATATAGAATAACGCCAGACATTAATCTTTTAATGTCTTTGATTTTGTATTTTTCTTGTTCAAAGTTCTGCGTCAGCTGGATGCCAATGGCGCCAAATCTACAACTCCAGCTGGACAGTGCAGACTGACTCCTCTGGTACCTCTCATACTGGACTGCAGCCTCCTCTACCACTTCTCTGTCCTGTCGATGTTCAAACTCCACAGCCGTGAGTCACACACAAATATGTTTCTACTATTAAAATCAAACCGTACGGTGTTAGATCAAGGCTTGAATCCATGGACGGATTATGAGATAATGGCCCCCTGTGGTGGTTTTTATATTTTATACAGTTTATTTTTGTGTTTTTTTTTTAGCAACATTTTGTCAGTTCAGTAATGCTTGAATCATATTAATTATATCCTCTGGTTTATAGGGATTGCTCCAGATGTTCTTCTTGGTCACCGAGAGCGGTTCCGCGATCTATTTAACAGGTAAAGTTATCAGGATTATGTAGCAAAACCACTTTTATACACTTTTATATCTCTGGGTTCTGTTAGTGATGGGTGCTTTTTACTTCTGCAGCCTCACACAGTTCTTCGACAGAGCTAGAGAAACCGAGTTCTTTAAAACTATCATCCAGATCCCAGATCTCCCCGATGTAAGTAAGATACATTTTTCCACCTCTACAGTACATTTGACTTGTGTGGTTTTCCATCATCAGTGGTGGTGAAATAGTGGAGTAGAAGTATAAAGCATGAAAGTATCTCAGATTTGTACTTAAGTACAGTTCTTAGTTACATTCCGTCATTGT